>JAABNX020000070.1:3167846-3180062 GCA_015163995.2 Mormyrus lacerda | reverse complement strand
CCCCCCCCCCCCCCCCCCCCCCCCCCCCCCCCCCCCCCCCCCCCCCCCCCCCCCCCCCCCCCCCCCCCCCCCACCGCGGTATATGTACGAGCTCGTGTTGCCCCTGAAAGCAGGGAGCTGACGCTGTCATGTTCGCTGCTTGCTCCCCCAAGGGCTGTGACTCATACAAACAAGCGCTTTCCTGTTGAACAAGCACCAAGAACCGCTTCGCATACATTAGAATGTCAACATGTGCATCATCTTCTCTGAAGCCCGTAGGAACCAGAGAGCTGTCATCTCCAGCTTGACATTAAAAAGCAAGATCTGAGATCATTGGCATGCAGTGTGAGAGTAGCTGAAAAAAAGCTAGTATTTTTTTGTATTGTTAAGAGTTGATGTGATTTTGGCAGGAGGAAGTTGGAGATTTGATTTGATTTATTGACTTAATGAGTTTCCTCTTTTCATTGTGTGGTTAATAAATGGGAAACCTTTGTATTCTAGCTGTGGCTGGACATGAAGTACAAATATGGAAGTAGCAAGGTGACTGGATGTTTGAAGAGGTTCATATTCTCTTATAGCTTGACACACAAAATTTGGCCTTGACAGCACTGATTATTGTTTTTCTTTCCATTTTTCCCAAATGTATCTCTCTAGTTTGCAAACACTACCTGCACAAATACACTCATACCTTATTTCCACCAACATGGAATTTTTTTTTTTTGTCGCCCAGAATTTTTAATTTTGTTTTTATAAATTTTTTTGCTGTACAACCATGTGAAAACTGTTTTGGATTAGTAATTGGCCCGGCACTGTCTTTGGCATCTCGTTGGTGGAATAGGGGTATCTGACACCTCCTGTGCTTGTGGGCTGGCAGAATCTACTGTAGCACCTGGGGTCAAAAATATATGTTGCAGCTTGGTTTATGTGCAGTTATTCAACCAGTGATTGTCTGCTTGTTTTTCGCTCAACAAAGTCATATAATTCTAAAGTGATGAAGTTGGCAGGTTCCTTAAGATGTGCATTTTCTCCTTTCACAACATCCTGTTGGTGCAAAGGTGGTAGAGCTTATATATTAAGGCAGTACTGAGCTGCCATTGGTGCAGTAATCAGGCAGCTGGAGAAAGATGTGCACGGCTTTTGTTTACATAACATTTAGCACCCTTCCAAGCAATCATCTCAACAATGTGACCTTCATACATCCATCGATGGCCCCTTCAATAAGAGGAGCTTTTCAGAGTTAGTACGGGGAGAACAGGTTCAGTTTGTTTATTGGATTTGTATGTCCGTGGCAGTAATTACATGTATATGTGTATGTATAAATATAAAACACACATGTTGTGTTTACACACAGTTCTGTTCTTCTGCAGGTATTTTCTGGTTAAGGTAAAATCAAAAACTATTTGCAGTGGAATACATCATGACTTGAGTTGGTTATTTCTACCATAACCTTAGTGTGTGTTACTGGACAGAACCAGTTTTGCTTGAGTTTCAGAGTGTACTCACACTAGGAGATCTACTGTACTGTGCCAGAATCTATTTCATTTGACAGGTATAATTGCTCCGTACTGTGCCTGAGCCTGCTTAGAGGTGAGCTCAGGAACTGATCAATTGGACTTTGTGTGATCACTAACGGTGTCCCAGCTCGGAACACACAAATGATGTCAATGATGCAACTGCAACACAAATGCACACCCTGCCAGAACTGGACCCGGAAAGAACGGATCAAGTTGGCTGTACCTTAGGGCTGTACGGAGCGGGTAGTGACAGGCATTTAACAAACATTGTAGCAAAGGGATCACTTTGGTCTATGGCAGAGGTGCGTTTTTTGCTGGAAATACGGGCTGACGAGAGTATCCAGGAACACCTGGATGCAACACACAAAGTCAGACATTTGGTAAATTACGGGATTTTCTTATGCATGCAGTGCAATTAAATTGAAATCGCTGTGTTGCTTTACTCATTAATCTGAGGGTCGTGTGTCAATCAAATAATCCACAAAATAAGAATCATGAGCTCAGTCGTGCTGGGTGGAATTTGCTTTTCTTTCAGTGATGATGGATGCATGCTGAGCAAACATGCACTACTCTGCTCTCCGTTCTTGCTGAAAAGGTCTGTCTGTCTGTCTGTCTCTTATCAACAGAGAGGAGAAGACTGAGCAGCTCATGGACTCCAGGCAGGAGCTGGACAGTATGGAGGTGGAGCTGAAGCGAATCCAACAGGAGGTAGAGAGCTGTGTGGTCAATTTGGCACAGAACCTGCAGATCGCTGTGGATAACACCCCAGCGAATTGGCGAATTAAAATGCCCGTGTCTCTCACAGCCCTGTGAAGAGCCTGCTGAAGAATTAGCTTACTATCTCGCCCTCAGAGCCGTTAATCAGAACCTGTAGCTGACTTGTTTGCTCTTGGGTGTGTCTCCAGAGCACCTAGATGACCAGTAATATGCATTTGGGTGCATCTTCCAGAGCATGTAGCTGACTTGAGGTTTGTGTTTGGATGTGTCTTCCAGAACATGCAGCTATTGACAGAGGCCCGCTCAGCCAGGGCTTACCGCGATGAGCTGGATGCCCTGAGAGAGAAGGCAATACGAGTGGACAAGCTGGAGAGTGAAGTAGGGCGCTATAAGGAGAGGTTGCATGACATCGAGTTCTACAAGGCCAGGGTGGAGGTACGGCGAGGAGAAGCTGGAAACATCAACACAGTCATGGAAACTGCTTATTTAATCTCCATAATTTTAAAAGTACAGGGAGGGGAAAAACAGGAGCTGTGTATGAATGTCTGGCTTCTGGATTTGCAGGAGCTGAAGGAAGACAACCAGGTACTGCTGGAGACCAAGAGTATGTTGGAGGAGCAGCTGGAGGGGTCGTGGGCACGCTCCGACAAGTTGCACGAGCTGGAGAAGGAGAACCTGCAGCTCAAAGCAAAAATCCATGATATGGAAATGGTGAGTCTCTTTGGGAGGTGGGGTCTCCGTTGTAGAAGCAGCCTGGAGATCTTGTGCTGATGATGATCTGTGGTGGCATTCTTGGTTGTGGTATGGGGCTTGTAGAGCAAAAATCCATTTCAGATGTGCATGTACCCTTAGGACCGGGACATGGACAGGAAGCGCATTGAGGAGCTTTTGGAGGAGAACTTGAACCTGGAGATGGCCCAGAAGCAGAGCATGGAGGAATCCCTTCACCTGGGCTGGGAGCTGGAGCAGCTTTCCAAGACACCAGACCACTGCGAGGGTAAGCAGGCAGATTGGTACATTTTAGTTGTGCTTGATTGATTAAAGTAATTAATAACCTAAATTTTTTCAGACCGTTAGTCCACCTGCAGTTAATTTATTCCTAAGTAGCCATCCTGCACAACAGTGTTTACTCAGATTCATCAGAGAGCATAATAGGTTTCTATTTTGAGGCCGCACTCATTTGGTGGGTGATTCCATAAATATTGTGTTATTGTCTAGAGGTGCTGATCGTGTTTGTGTTTGCTTGGCCTGTGTTTGACTGAAAGTTGACCCAGGGCCGGCAGCACTCAGTGGAATGCCGTTACTTTTGCCTCGTAGTGCCGCAGAAGTCCCTGGGCCACGAGGTGAATGAGTTGACATCCAGCAGGCTTCTGAAGCTAGAGAAAGAGAATCAGGCCCTGCTGAAAACAGTGGAGGAACTGAGGACGGCAGTGGGACCAGCCAAGGAGGGCAGGCCGGGCTTGCTCAGTGTCCAGGTTGAAAACCAGAGACTGACCCAGAAGGTGAGAAGGCACATGAATGCCTGGGTTAGTGCTGCTGTGTTTGTGCTGGAAAAACTAGATGAACTAACAGTGCCTTGGTTAGTGCTGCTGCATTTGTGATTAAAAAAACAAGATGAACTAACAGTGTTTCCCAGTTGGGTCCTCGGGGACCCACAGGAGCAAAAACATGGACTGACTATGGGTCCCAAGGATCACATCGGGAAACGCTTCCCTTAGAAGTCAAACAGAGCCAGAAACATGCTCAAGGTTTTTTGAGAATTTTTTTCCAAGGCAGTTCTTCCTGCATATGGGAAACTTCTTTCAGTCCTCCAATTAATACCAAGCTTTCGGTGAACAAAAGCCATAAAACGTCTTGCCTGCTAGCTAAAGATAGACTAAATCCTCAGGTTTCACATCGAGGACTTTACGGCCGGCTCTATACATTCCATCAGCTTTGAGATCAATTTGCGTTTCACTCAAATTAGCTGAGCTTTTTGCCAGATGTCGCACAATTGGCTGGTCGCATGCAAAGCCGCTTACAAAGACTTTGGTGACTCAACCTATTTGCTTTAATAATACTTATCTGGCAGAGCACACACACACACACACGGGAACAGCTGCAACATTAAATTGGATCCTTTCAGGCAGCCTCCGATTACCATTGCAGGACACTTAATGACTGAGCCACTCATTTGCAAATGATGCAGAACTTCCTTCTCCACAGCCGTCGTTAATCAGCTGGAGAGAAATGAGTGTTAATTGATGCAGGCAGACTGAATCTGTGGAGCCTGGCTCCAGCTGTCTGCCTGGATATCCCATGCGTGACCGGAGCCGCTGCAGAATAAACGGAAGTCAGACTCCCCACTGTGGTCCATATTTGCCCTGAATGTGTGTCACTTCCTGTCCAGCACAGTCATGTTGGAAGGCATATCATGAGTGGTGCATCATGTTAATAATGAATGCTGAGGAATTAGGAACTTTAGAGCAGATTAAAGCTTTATCAGCTGACTGTTACATCAAGTTAATATGCATTAATACCATAACAGCCTGTTATGGTAGCTCTTTGTATCTGAATTATAGCTTAGAATATATGGTCATGCCTCGAATTTTGTGGACCTTGTGATTGAAGATATTCAGAATGAGGTCATTAACTGGGTTATTCTGTAGCATGGGTGTGTGGCCATTAAATGGTTAAGTGGGCATTTTTAATGTTACCCCCGTGCAGCTGGAGCAGTTGGAAAGTGAGTTGCTTTCAGAAAGGCAGAGCCTGCAGGGTGCAGAGAGCCTGAGCGGGGATCTGATGAAGGAGAAGGCCCAGCTGGAAAAGACTCTGGACACTTTGAGGGAGAACTCTGACAGACAGGTAGGCCACTCTGCAGGGCTCGGGGCCAGGCTACTGATATCAGAGCCACCCACCATTTTATTATATAACACAGGAACATTTCTGGGTCTCTTTTGGAATTGCCAGCGGTGGGGCTTTTGGTCATCCTGTTAAGGCATTAACTGCATAATTGCCTATCTTTGACAGTGTATCTCTGCTGCAGTCTCTCCCCCAAAGAGAAGCCAACACATCTTAGCTAGCAAAAAGTGGTGTTGGTAGTTAAACACTAGGAGAGTTGCAGCAGTATTTGGAAACAAATTTCAGGTGAATTCATTTAATGCTGGAGCCATTATTAAATCATTTTAAGTAGCCAGATAACTGTAATGAAGAAGAATAATACAGCTGCGTGTGTTTATTTTTATAACTCTGCGCTGAGAGCATATATTCTGCCGCCGAATTAATGACTCGTGTCACAGCATCATAATAAAATGTAATGGCAGGGGAATTTTTGAGAAATAATGGTGGTAGATTTCAGCCTTGGCAGGGTGTCATTTTCCATGGCATTTAGCAAGCGCTCATACCACAATCTCCCCATACCACAGATGAAAGTACTGGAGCAGGAGAACGAGCATCTGAGCAGTACCATCGCCTCCCTGCGGCAGCGGTCCCAGATCAGTGCCGAGGCACGGGTCAGAGATGTGGAGACTGAGAACCGGGTTCTCCATGAGTCCATCAAGGAGACCAGCGGCAAACTTAGCAAGATGGAGTTTGAGCGTAAGCAGCTGCGTAAAGACCTGGAGCTCTACAAGGAGAAGGGCGAGAGGGCGGAGGAGCTGGAGCTGGAGACACTACGACTGGCACGGGAGAATGAGGGCCTGCAGAAGCGTGTGGCCACCCTAGGGATCACCTGTGAGAAGGTGGAGGCTCTGGAACGTGAGAATGCGCAGCTGGAGGTTGAGGGCCGACAGCTGAAGAAGAAGCTGGACAGCCTGAGGAACACAGCCCTGCAGCTCGAAGCTCTCGAGAAGGAAAACTCCCAGCTCGACGAGGAGAACCTGGAGCTGCGACGTGCCAACGAAGCTCTTCGATCCGTCGGCACCAGGCTGGCTCAGCTGGAGCTCGAGAACCAGGAGCTGGAGAATGAGCGAAGCCAGCTGAAACGCAACCTCGAGCTGCTGCGAGCCTCCTCCAAGAAGACAGAGCGACTAGAGGTGAGCTGCCAAGGCCTGGACACCGAGAACCAGCGGCTACAGAAAGCGCTAGAAAATAGCAACCGCAAGATCCAGCAACTGGAGGGGGAGCTGCAGGATCTGGAAACGGAGAACCAGAGCCTGCAGAAGAACCTGGAGGAGCTGAAGATCTCCAGCAAACGGTTAGAGCAGCTTGAGAGGGAAAACAAGGTGTTGGAACAGGAGACGTCACAATTGGAGAAGGACAAAAAGCAACTGGAGAAAGAGAACAAGCGTTTGCGGCAGCAAGCTGAGATCCGAGACTCCAAGATGGACGAGGACAACCTCCGCATCGCCCATCTAGAGAAGGAAAACCGTTCGCTCAGCAAAGAGATGATCTTCTTCAAGGACTCCTGCACCAGGGTCAAAGACCTGGAGAAGGAGAACAAAGAGCTGGTCAAACAGGCCACCATAGACAAAAAGACCCTGATGACCTTACGGGAGGTAATGACATGGCTTACTGACGATGATCATTGTTGATCTGGAGTCTCCATAGACAAAAATGAACTGTCAGAGAAAGAAATGCTAGACTTTGATTGACGTGCTAAATGTGATAATTACTGCTAAATACTGATGTATGTCAATTGTGATTTGTGGTGTTTCCAAAACCATTTTTGATAAATGCGATAGTGCTATGTCTGTGTGCCATTTCAATGTACAGGAACTGGTCAGTGAAAAACTGAAGACTCAACAAATGAACAATGATCTGGAGAAGCTGACCAATGAGCTGGAGAAGATCGGCTTGAACAAGGAGAGGCTTCTTCAGGATGAACAGAGTTCAGATGACAGGTATTACACGTAGACACTTGCACGCAGCCAAAGTCCTGTCCAGCCCAACTGTTACAGCCTGGCTTTTGTACTCGCTTGGGCAATAAAGAGATCATGTCCCCTGCCAAAGCAGCTGTTTAATCACTGGCTTACAGCAATTAGTGATATACTTATGACCCCTTATCTGCCTTGCAAGATGAGGCGCTTTCACTGTTTTGGGAGGCACATGAGATTTGATCCTTACGTAACCGGCTGTAGAATATCACAACAAAATTAGGTTCAAAGAATGCCTGATGGGGTATTTGTTTGCTACTGATATGACAAGGGAACAAAAAACTTTTAATTTAGTTTTGGTAAAACTTCTGGAAGATGATCTGAATCATCAGTGTTCCATGCCCAGGAGGCCCCAGCGGGGCATAAAGCTACCTGGAACCCGCCTGCCTTAACCACGCTGTCTACTGCCCTCCTCCGTGTGGCCCTTCAGCCGTCCCCATCTCTATTCTTCACAGCAGGTACAAGCTGCTGGAGTCCAAGCTGGAGTCCACGCTGAAAAAGTCCCTGGAGATCAAAGAGGAGAAAATCGCCGCCCTGGAGGCCCGGCTGCAGGAGTCGTCCAACCTCAACCAGCAGCTGCGGCAGGAGCTGAAGACTGTGAGTGTGCAGGGACTCTGACACCAATGTCCTAGCACTGTATTTACATATACGGACATTTAATCATCCTTTTCCTAAGCAGCATAAAAATGAGTGGCACTAAGGCTGGGTGACGTGTGGCTCGTTTTGGACGCTGTGACTGTGATTGGAAGGTCACCAGGTCCACAGCATTTGATGCTGAGATGAGACTGCAAACTCCTCACCAGCTTGCCTCTGCTCTTGTCTTGATTATAGTAATATATTTGAGTTCAGGTGGGCAATGCGGAGGTTTGAGGCTGATGGGAGGGTCACTGGCCGAAGGTTGACCAAAGATCTCCACTGCAGGTGAAGAAGAACTACGAGGCCCTCCGTCAAAGAGAGGAGGAGGAGCGCATGGTGCAGAGCTCGCCACCTAGGGCTGGGGAGGAGGAGGTGCAGGCGGTAAGCAAGTGGGAGAAGGAAAGCCATGAGGCGACGAGGGAGCTGCTGAAGGTGAAGGACCGGCTGATCGAGGTGGAGAGGAACGTAAGTGTGGTCCTCATCGCAGCTCAACGCGTGTGGCATGCCGTCTCAAACCTCTGAACGCCTTTCTGATGGCTGCTTTAACCCACTCTTCTCCGCAGAACGCCACCCTGCAGGCAGAGAAGCAGGCGCTGCGCACGCAGCTGAAGCAGCTAGAAACTCAGAGCAGCAACCTGCAGGCGCAGATTGTGTCCCTGCAGAGGCAGACTGCCTCGTTGCAGGAGAACAACACAACGCTGCAGACCCAGAACGCCAAACTGCAGGCAAGCTGTGCAGTGTGTGTCCGGAAGGTTCCTCATGTTGACATTAGGGCTGGGTGATATGCCTAAAATCACAGTATTTTCAGAGATTTTCACAATATTGATAACTTATCACAATATTCTAAAATTCATATATAGAAAACAGAAATGTGATAGGTGCTTTTGAATTTTTATAATTTATATGATAAATTAACAGGCTCAAACATTGATGGAATTCATGTAGAAATAGTGCATTATTATTGTCTATTATGTGAGAACACAAGTGTTAAACACTATATTCACAATATTCAAATTGATGATATGAATGTTAATAATCACAATATGATATATTATCGACGTATCGCCCAGCCTTACTTGACACACCTTGAAATAACAGCCTCCTTTTCATTTGTTTTGCATTTTATGATTGCAAGCATACATATATTTTTATGATTTTTACGTGTATTAGTGATAACGAGTAAATGATGTGGGTGTTTGTCACTCTGTTGGCTCCTTGCTCACGGTCAGACTGAGGCCTTCCTTATCCTTGTAGGTGGAGAACTCCACCCTGAGCTCTCAGAGCGCCTGTCTCACGGCCCAGAATGCCCAGCTGCAGAGCCAGCTGTCCTGCACGGAGGGCGAGAAGGAGGGTGCACTACGGGAGCGCGAGGACCTGCGCGCCACCTACGAGCTGCTGCTGCGTGACCACGAGAAGCTGGCTGCGCTGCATGAGCGCCAGGCCGCCGAGTATGAGGCCCTCATTGGCAAGCATGGCGGCCTCAAAGCAGCACACAAGACCCTGGAGCTGGAACATCGCGATCTGGAGGACCGGTAGGTTTCCATGCTTGGCAGACTGCTTCTTCATAGATATATCAGCAATAGCTTCACACTGCCACACCACTCACAAAGTTCATAAAACGTGTTCACTGTGTTCTCCCAGTGTTTGTAACCATGTCTGGTTGTGCATTCCAGGTACAACCAGCTGCTGAAGCAGAAGACTCAGTTGGAGGAGCTAGAGAAGGTTCTGAAGGCAGAGCAGGAGAAGATGCTCTCTGAGAACAAGAGCCATGAGGCCACCGTGGCAGAGTACCACAAATTGAAGGAGGATAACGAGAGGTATGTCAGCTTCACCCTTGCCCCGTGATTAGCTGGCATTGTGTGTCAGCGATGGTAGTGCAGGAGGTAGTGCTATCAGTCAGCAACTGGAGGGTTGCAGGTTCGAGCCCCAGTTCCTCCGGACCCAAGTGTCCTTGAGCAAGACACTGAACCCCTAATTGCTCCCCGTGGTGAAATTCCTTTATTGGGGAAATTTTTTTTTACGCCTCCCTCAACTTGCTTTTTGTAGAGCAAGCTGTCCGCGAAGGGCTGCCACCTGTTGGGCGCCCAGGGAGCTGGGGAGTTAAGGGTCTTGCTCAAGGAGCCGCAGACATGCTGAGGCTGGGTTTGAACCTGCGACCTTGTGATTACAGGCACGCAGGCTTAGCCTTCTGAGCCACATGCTGCCCCCAAGGGGGCATTATGAGGGGGGGTTAGGGGAGGGCGTGGCGGGGGCACTCCTTTTTAATGTGGGGTCATATTTAGAGGACATGCAAATACTAGGGACATCATCATTGTCAGAATGGCATCTTTATGCCCCCATTACCAGGTTAAACCAGACATACCTGCAGCTGCTGAAGGAGAATGAGGGGCTGCAGGTGGACCACAGAACCCTGAAGAGCCAGTTGAACAGCGCCAAACTGGAGCAGACCAGACTCGAGGCTGAGTTCTCCAAGCTGAAGGAGCAATACCAGCAGCTGGACATCACTTCCACCAAACTCACCAACCAGTGTGAGGTACATGGGCTGTGCGGAGGGCTTCACACCTGCCTGGGCTTTCCCGTCCTACTAGTATATAAGAGCCGTGCCTTCGGTCGCTAATCCTGCCTTAGAGTTTTGATGACCACATGTTAAGGCAAGGTACTGAAAGTGTACTGTACCTAATATAGCTGCTCAGCCAGCTTAAGGGGAACCTGGAGGAGGAGAACCGGCACTTGCTGGACCAGATCCAGACACTGATGCTGCAGAACCGGACCCTGTTGGAGCAGACCATGGAGAGCAAGGACCTTTTCCATGTGGAGCAGAGGCAGTACATGTACGAATTCCGGCTCTAGTAACGGTGCTGTCAGCCTTGTTCTTCGCATTGCTAACATCAGCACCTTGTACTTCCAGAGACAAACTAAATGAGCTGAGGAGGCAGAAGGAAAAGCTGGAAGAAAAGATCATGGACCAGTACAAGTTCTATGATCCCTCACCACCAAGGAGGTACGTCCATCTCCAGCCCATGTTGATGCCCAGTGGATTAGCCTTTGATATAGTGAGCAAACCTCCACTGTTACCGTGTCCGTGTGTGACCTGGGTGGGGCGTCACTCAGCACGTTCCTCTCCGTCCATCCAGGCGCGGCAACTGGATCACCCTAAAGATGAAAAAGCTCATCAAGCCCAAGAGCAGAGAGCGCATCCGCTCTCTGACGCTGACTCCCACGCGCTCGGACTCCGGCGAGGGTTTCCCAGGGCCCTTGGGCCCGGACAGCCAGGACAGCTCCTCCATGGGTTCCCTGGACGACACCCTGTCACACAAGAGGAGCACCAGTGAGTATGCCAGGCTCCTGCTGGGAAAGTGGGTGAGAGGACTGTCTTGTGAGGCGCCCGCCCCCCACCCGTACTCTCTCTAAAACACGGGCAAACGAGGCCCCACAGTGGCAGGTGGCACAGACGCTGGTGACTCATCTGCTGTATAAAGTCTCTTGCTCTCGTAGACCTAACACTGTCTGTGCTTGTTTCTCCTCACTCCATCTGGAAGGGAAGAGAGGGCAGATCATCCATTTGCAGTGTCCCTCAAATGGTAAAGGGTTCTGCAGGCGTGAGGGGGCCCCGGGCCCCGGCCAGCCGCCACGCCATCCAGCCGCGCCTCATCCTCCCTCTGTGTTCTGTCTTTATTAAAAGGTGCAATGGCTGCCCCAGCCAGCAGAACCTCCAGCACGTTTCTGCCTCTCTATGGGCTCTGTGTGCCCAGAACACCTTTTCTGATGATCTCAGTACCTCACACAGACTGCACTTCAGTTTATTTGTTCTCTGATTTATTTTTATCAGTCCCCCACCTGTATAAAGCATTTTAGCAGCAGCTATGTCAATAAGTCTTTGAATATTTATACTTTTAATTAAACTGTGAATAACTGCTCCCAGCTCCAGGCCACTGCGTGCAAGGCAGTGAGTGTAATAGTGGCTGTTAGGATCGTATCAGCGAGTCATTTAATCATAATATCACTAGACTAGTTTATATCGAACTCCAGACAAGACAGCTGTTTCGGGGAGTTGGAGATCCCGCGTTTTCCACAGCCTGGGGCTGTTTCACCCTCAACACAGTGCAGCCCCCCAAGCCAATTGCACCATTTAATAGCGTCACAGCGTACGTGCCGTGCGTCCTGTGCCGTGCGTCCTGTTCCGTGTGTGCTGTCTGCTGTTCCACCCGAAGCACGCACCCCCTCCACCCGGCCATACCACCTGTGTGTGTCGGAGGGGGGTTGGGGGATGGGGGTCAAAGCCCCAGCGTGTTCACGCAGGCATTTTACGACGTGTATGGGTGTACCGAGTACAGGTGTGTGTATTTACAGGCATGTTGACATACGCTTGCTTCTTGAGCGTGTGTGCGTGTCACGTATGCATGCGTGTGCGCGCCCGCCGGCTCCGGGGTAGACCTGCTGGTGAATGGGGGGGGGGGGGGGGGGGGGGGGGGGGGGGGGGGGGGGGGGGGGGGGGGGGGGGGGGGGGGGGGGGGGGG
>JAABNX020000070.1:3152232-3167746 GCA_015163995.2 Mormyrus lacerda | reverse complement strand
CCATCTGTTCTCTCCCCCCCCCACTTTATCTCCATCTCCCCTGGTCTGTCTGTCCTCTCACCACCTGCTATGACTCTAAGTGACAGCACTGAAACGGTTGCCCTTTATGCGGAACAGACCGAAGGAGAAAGACAAAGTGAAGGCCGTCTATCGCCGGTCCATGTGTAAGACCTCCAATAGTCTAGCTGCACTTGCCTCCTATTCTCCTGATTTATTACATTTTATTTAGCGTTTTTTCCTTGTGTTGTCATTTTTTTCCCCCCCCCTGCCAACATCTCTCCTGACCCCTCGTCCCTCATTAACGGCACGGGTCTGGCTTGGTGGATTGTGCACTATGCGAATGTCTGGCCTCTCTCTCTCTCTCTCTCTCGCTCTCTCTCTCTTGCTCTCTCTCTCGCTCTCTCTCTCTCGCTCTCTCTTTCTGGCTTATGGATGAAACGGAGACCAGTCAGCCAAACCCCCCCCCCCACCCCGAGTAGAATGTGCCTGTGTGGTGCTGGTTTCAGCTTGGGATGGTAACCAGCGTGTGATGGGTTGCTGGGAGCTTTTGCCGTAAAGGGGCAGCGTCCAGCCGTGTCATGGGACTGATCATCCTCTTCGGAGTGTGATTTCAGCCCTGGCTGAACGTTTGGCTGAAGCATTAGTTATAGTGAAGAATTCTGTTTCATTCTCCTACACCTGGGTGTGGAGATGTTCCTGGATGTGTAGCCTGCACTGCCCATGACCCCCACCTCCACCCAAGCCCTGTGGCTGCCTGTGGTATGAGCTAAGCAGCACCTACGCCCATTTTTATATTCGTAGCCACGCTTACCCTGGACTCCCTGCAGGCATGGCTTTGCTATACTGACGCAGCAGGGGGCGCTGTCATGTTTCGGCTCTGATGGAGCTTTTTAACTGTTAGCCTCTCTCTCCATCTCTCCCATCTCTGTCCCTCACACTCTGGCTCCTGTTTACCGTCCTAGTCTCAGACCCATTTCAGTTCAATGCATGTCATGATAACATGGACCCTCCCGACCCCTTAGAGGCCCCGGCTGTCCGTGGGCAGGAGGGAGGGACCGTTTCAGCGGCCCGTTCCCCAGAGACTCGGCCCTGTCGGGCCCAGTTTTTGGGGGCTGTCCCCCCCAGAAAAGTTGCAGACATAGTGGAAGTCACCGATCCATGCTGATTTCTCTGCATTTCCATCCCAGCCATGAACGACCTGTTGCAATCCATGGCCCTGGCGGGGGGCCCGTGGGCTGGTAGCTCTGAGAATCTGGACGGGCCTGAGGAGGCAGCCAGCAGGCAGCGCCGGAAGGAGCTGGGATCCATGGCCTACTCCACCACGGCCATCAACTACGCCACGCTCAACCTGCCTGCCGGCCACAGGTCCAAGCAAAGGCTCAAAGCCAAAGGTAGAGCCAGGCAATCCATCCCCCCAGCCCTCCACTCCTCCAGCTCTGTTAAGTAAACCATTCTCAGAAAGGCTGTAAGTCTGATGCCTTCCAAAAACAGGCTTTTACTGGTTTGAGGATGAGTGTGTGTGAGTCAGCAGTAAAAGCACTTGCTTTCTGCCTGCTCACCCTGCTGTGACAACGAGCTGCTTCCGGAGGAGCCATTTCACCAGCTGAGCTCATCTATACACTTTTCTGGTCATTTAGAGTGTAGATGCAGCTTTCATTCATGGATCAGCCAGACAGTCTGTCTCTTTAAAGGACATTAAGCTGTTACAGAAGATGCCCTTCTGTAGGTACCTTTAGAGAGCTGCTGATGTGGTAAGCCTGAAAGTGAGAGCTTCATGAAAAGGGTGGCTGGAGATTAGACGTGAATGCACTTTGGCTTTCTGATATGTTCCTTTGGCTGTGCCTGGCTCCTGTTCCTGCCCACTCCGTCGCCTTTGCTTACAGACGGGCTGATGTGATACTGCTCATGGACACACACGGCATTCACATCGTAATCTGTAATCTAGTGCTACGCCTGTCTTTCCCAGACAACGCTTCCTGTGAGGACGTGGCTCCAGCTTCCCCGGAGGACGCCAACGGCTTGAGGAGTCAAGGTAAGAGACGCATGGTCCAAGGCCTTCCAGAGAATTCCGTCACCCCTGTAGGAACATGTGTACTGTGGCATCCCGTCATTAAAAGTCATTTCAGCTTCCTGTTAACTTGCATCTCTCTACAAACGTCTGCCCCTCTTAACCATTTCTCATGTCCTGGAACCTGACGGGCTAAATGGATCAGCGAACAGTGCTGTGCTGTTACACTTTGGGATTCCCTTATTCAGAGGATTGTAGCCTGTGTATAAAAATGGCCGCCCGCCACCTGGCCCCGTGCTAGATAGGCGGGGGGCAGGGTTTCTCACAAGCCGCACTGTCTGACCCGCCAGGGCTGCAGGACGTGAGCAGTGCTGAGGCACTCTCTCCATCTGCAGTATGCAGAATCCCAAGTCACATCTGCTGTAAGTCACCCGCTCATGTGCATCTGTATCCCACCTCACCCCATGTGTGCCTCTCTCCGTCACTCACTAACCTCCCTCCTCACCCGACGCCCCAGTTTTCCCTCTACCCCCCCGCAGTCCATGGAAGGGCCTGGGCTCCCCGGCTTTCCGTAAGACCCCCGGTTTCTTGGTTTGTGGGCCAAGCACGTTGGAGATGCATGGTGACACCCCCACCCCCAGCTCGGGCCATCTGCTGCCCCCCCCTCCCATTTGCTCTCATGATGTGTGCCCTTGCTCTTATCCCCATCCAGCCTCCAGACCCACCAGCCTCCATAGTAGCAGGACCACCAGTACCTATAGCAATAATAACTCCCACTCCTCCTCGCTGGAGGTCAAAGGTACGGCCACTGGGCTCCTCTCGCTCTCCTCTTCGTTTTGTGGCCTTTTGTCCTGCTTATTTGTGCAAAGCATTGACTCCGCTGGCCAGCCGGTCAGATGGAATAAGGCGAGTGTGACACTGGCAGTGTACTGGTTTCATTCCCATTACACAATCAGCACTAGCTTTGGAGATCTTCCTACTGTCACTCTCCTCATGCAGCTTGACCTCTGGGTTGCTCTTATGTGCCTTAAGTAGATTCAGTGGCTCTTTAATGTCCTTTAAATGTCCAACAGCATCTTAACACTGCCCAGAATCTAGGCATCATGAGATTGAGGAGAAATTCAGATGTAATCCATTCAAAGAAAATTAAATGGCATTCTAAAATAGCCTCCCCTCGAGGGGAAGCATGTTTACATTTAGTCTGTGTGTCTGAACCCCCCCACGCACACGCACTCCAGTCTGGTCAGCGCAGGGACGCCGAGGCAGCCCGGCTGCTGTGCTTAAAAGCAGATGGTTTCCTGCAGTCCTGCTGTGCCCTGGTGCCGCCTGCCCACCCTTGCAAGCCGCCGCCGTAGGCAGGGACGAGCGGCCCAAGTGTCTGTCCCCGGCCAGCCATGCACCCCAGGCGCTGGCGCGGGGGAGTGCCAACTGAGAACAGAATTTTATTTGTTGGGGCTGGGGGGGGGGGCGGCTCTTTTGCATGGTCTTTGTTATTTGTGCCTCCCGTCTTTCGAAAAGGCAGCCTCCATTTGCAGCTTTCCTTAAGATCCGGTGAATAAAGGACACCACCCCTGTCGCGGGAGTCTCTCTGATATTAATGGGTCCCGTTAGTAGGTCAAGGGCAGCAGGAGACGAGAGGCTGTGAGCAGGAGGCTGGGTCAGGGAGCCGCCCTGTGTGTGTGTGTGTCTGTGTGTGTCTGTGTGTGTGTGTGTGAGAGAGATGGTTACTTTCAGTGTAGCGATGGTTTGTTTGTGCCTAGAGACAGTCTTGCTGCAGATGGTGAGCGATGAATCCAGCTACAACTAGTTACAGGAGAGCCTTGCTGCAGTACACCTGCCCCATCATGGCACCGCTCTGACAGTGCTGCATGCTGGGACATTCTGCTGCATTCTCTATGCCTGTTTGAGCCTGCATGGCTGCTTCGTCCTCCGTGACCCTGCCGTAGCCCTGCGATTCCCCTAGGTCACACTGCAGACGTATTCTCTGCTTTCTTCCCCGGCATGCAGGCACTGTGAACGGCAGCCATAGCCGGCCGCAGAGCGAGAGCAGTGGGGAATTCAGCCTCAGTCTGGACAACGAGGCTTGGTCCAGTGGCAGCAGCCCCGTGCAGCAGCCTCTCTCCCAGCGCGGATCTCGCCAGAGCCCCCTGCTCCTGCGCAGGAGCCTGGAGCCCCCCAGCGCACAGGCCAGGAGGAGGACTGCCTCACCTGGGAGCGAGGTGATGTCCCTGCAGCAGTTCCTGGAGGAGAGCGTTAATTTGCCAGAGGTGACCTACAAATGTCTGTAGTACCAATCATCACCCCTAGGGGGGCTTCATGTGGCCTGCAGTTACAGCACATCACCACTGGGTTGCTTTATAATTTTATTACACTTAATGTCGTTTTTTGTGTTAATTGACAAGTAAAGATTTAAAATCTCGGTAGTACATTAAATATTAATATACCAGTCTAAAGTCTGGACGCACCTGCTTTTAATGCATTTGTCTTTTAGCTGTTATTCGTCATTGAGGCAATGCAGTAGTACACATCAAATATTGCCATGACCGAGAGACATGTTCATCTCAGTTTTTTCACAGCATAGCATTCTCTCACCCAGCTTCCAGATGTAGCCACCTGGAATGCTTCTCCAGCAGTCCTGAAGGGGTCGATCCAACTCGCCCCGTTCCAGCTCCGTAGGGTTTCGGTCTGGGAGGTTATGGGGACCAGGTCACAGTACTTGCTGCATAAGCTCAAGCTGTGCTTAGGGTCATTACCTTGTTGAAAAACAAATGATTTGTAGTAGGTGTCTCCAGTTTTCACTGGATCTCTCTATTATTGCATTTTCCTTTGTACTAAGTGCCAATATGTGATGGTCTCCCCTTAGAATGGCAGCCAGGAGACCCTGGCCACTGAGTCCTCTCGACTTTCGGCAGACTCCAACGAAGTAGTGCGGCGAGAGCAGAGGACACGCGGCATCCTGCGGTCGGCCAGCGGGAGGGTGCCGGCCACTGATTCCACCGCTGAGAGTCGGGCATCCAAAGCGGGACGTCCCAGCCTGCGTAAAGCAGAGAGCACGCGCGTCAAAGGCTCAAACCCCATGCGGCCTGCGCTCAATGCCCAGGGCAAGGCAGTCTCCGTGTCGGAGCGCTTGGATGCTTCCTCGTCCACGCTGCCTCGCGCCAGCAGCGTCATTTCCACTGCCGAGGGCTCCACACGCCGCACCAGCATCCATGACTTTATGTCCAAGGACACACGGCCTCCTGTATCTGTGGACCCAGCCCCAACCAAGGCCAGCCACCGGGGGCAGGCTGCATCCAGTGAGTACCCCCCAGCCCCCACGCCCACCCCGGCCCTGCCCAAATCCACCAGCCTACCCCTGACAGGCAGCGCTGCCCAGGGCAAAGGTCCAGAACTCTCTAGCTTGGATTCGTTCCTTGGCTCTACATTCACTGTAGATTCCGTCTTTATGGACACCATTTTCAGTGAGCCGTCCTTCAGCAGTCCTGGTAAGACCCAAACATTCCTGTCCCTCAACACCTCCCTGGTCAGTAACATCAGCGGCCCGCCCATGAAACACACCTCCCGGCCCGCTACAACCGGACACGAGCCCCAGCCGCACCCCTCATGCACCCCTGACCGTAAGACTAACGGTGATGACACGGGTGCCGATGCTGAGGCGGCTGAGGCGCCGTCTCCCTCCTTGACCTCTGATGACAGCCAGTCCCTGTGGTACGAATATGGCTGTGTTTAAACGTAGGCCCTGCCTGCAACCCAGACCCTGGTGCAGATTCAGAATCCTCTCCAACCACTGGAATCAGCACTGCCATGCATTCACACTCCCACTACTGGCAGCCAAACACCCGTCTTCCGAACTACGGTTCTCCAAGGGAGAAGAACGCAGAACAAACTGTTCATTCTGACCACGTTCATCCATGCATGAGCAAAGGCCTCCAGCTGAGGCACCCATCTGCACCACTCCTGTGCTCCCTGCTTCTTTGATCTTATTTTATTTTTATTTTATTTTAAATAAAGCACAGTAAACCTGTTTGCATGGTTCTGTTGAAACATCAGCTTTTTGTCTTGTGATTGACGTGTCCACGTGGTCTGTCTTCTCCGGTCCCTGTCTGGACTTTCAGGACTCAAGTGGGCATCTCTGACCGCTTGCCTGGGTGGGGGCTTTGCTCTCTGGTCATGTGACCCTAACTTTATTGCCGTTACTTCAGTCGGACTTCTTAATGGATTGGAGTGGAAGAGCAGGGAATGAAATGATTAATGGGAGAAGGGTGCCAATCTTCAGGTTCAGTTTCTATTTATCAACTGAGAAGTTGTACATAGAACATTAACGTCATGGTTTAATAATGACCATTAGGTCCTTTGAAATGCCCTGTGTAACACAGCAGGTGGGCAGTACAGCTGCATGCTGTTTATGCAGGTTTATGAACAGGCGCACAAAATGACTGCTTTTTACCTGCTTTGCTACTATGTGGACCGACATTGGTAATGTTTAGGACAAACTGAAGTTGACTGCCCTTTTTGGGAGAGAGCCCATAGCAGAATCCTGCATTTCAGGAATGGTTGCATTTCTGCATGTAGTACTGACAGCTCACGTGAGCCACTGGATAACAGGAGGCTTTCTCATGACACTGGGGCTTGAAACGTATGCAGCTTATTCTATAAATCTCTGCAGTGTCTGGGTCTTAAATAGAACTGAGCTGATTACACGTGTAATATGAGGCCCTTGGGCTGCATTTTACTGATGGTATAAATGACTGTGTATTCGGTCTGATTTGTTTGTTCTAGGCCAGTTTAAAAAAAAAGAAAAAAAAAAAAGTAATTGAGTTAAGTATATGCATCTTAAGGATTCACTTTTTTTTCTAAAACTATTATTTTCTTTTATTTGCTTGTGCCCTTCATTCTCCAGTTGCAGATGTATACTGTTTTGTGGGCTGTGTTCACCTTTTGCTGTGAATGTACCTCCCGCTGTTTTGGTGTATCCTGAGATTTCGGGGCTTCCGTCCTGAAATCCTCCTGCTGCATGTTGGCCGCTCTGCATCAGTATGCGGTTTAGGTTTCCCTCCCTGTACGCGTGCCTGGCTGCCATTTTGATTCACGCAATCAAAATGAACATGTGAACATGCTGCTTTTGCTGTGGGGAAACAAATCTCTTGGTTTCATTCAAGAAAAGCAATTGCACACTTTCCAGAAGCCACCAGGGCTGTAGACGTAGAAAAAAAACACACGTTGCACAAAAACATTCAAATATATCTTTTAGTTCTACAGTCATTGCTTCATGCTAAATTATCTGCCACAGCTGTGAGCAACACTAACCACACTAACAGGGTAAGGAAGAACAGCGTTGACTGCTACTGGAAAGTAACTGGTTTTATGTGGTGACAGTTGGCTATCCTGCTGGGTAGACACTAATTTAGTGTGGCTGTCGGATTATCATAAAAGATGCACGATGGTGGTATAATGAATGGGGCTTTTGGAGGGGGTTTGTGTATTCGTTTGTTTTCTCATCGCTGTCACAACAGCTGATCGCACATGTAACCAGCCGTGTTCATGAATAATTGAAAATGCCTTTATTCTGCAGATGTGGAAGGTTTTCCTGAGCGCAGAAAGTCAAAAAGCAGGAGCGGGGAGAGACACAGCTCCCAGACATAGACCCCCCCTGCCACTGGCCGCCGCCCTACTGGGCCCCAGGGGTGAGTGTCCTGCCATAAGCAGAGCGGTGGCTGTTTGGGGACAGTGACGGGGGCCTTAACCCCCCCACAGCGCCTCGCCGCTCGAGGTGTGAACCGGCCCTCTCTTCATGCCGGATTCCTCTGCGGTGCACAAGGATGGAGACCTGGAGCCTCTCTGGGGAACCAGCTGGGACGTTTCGCATGTACTCCCCCCCCACACACACACACAGCGGAGGAGGTGCTATCAAGCACATCTGTCAGTGGCTCTTTCGTTTACCCCAGTTTTGTTATTCTGTTATGTTCTGTATTATTTTTTTTTCTTAATTTTGATTTACTAAAGTGTACTGGAAACAAGTCTGTGTTGACACTTTTTGAGTCTGTCTTGGGTGGGTTATGTGAACAGAACCTGAAAAGTATCCCTGCATGACACTCCTGCCCAACAGGCTTCCCCCACCTCCCCCTGGTCTTGGGTGCTGGTGTTTCCACATGATCATCTCTCCTCTGCTAACTCACTTTCTCCTGTCCCTCTTTTCTCTTCACTCTATCCTTACTGCCTCATCAAGAGGGAATCTTTCCATCAAGCTCTGTTTCAAGCCTGTTAAAAAAAGGTCCCCTCTGAGAGTGTAAATCCTGTTTTATATAAACTTCTTAAGAATCCTTCAACTAGACTTTCCTATCATTCCTTGAATCAAGGAGAAAAAAGGACTCCGTCTTAGAAATTTTATCGTGGCAATTTTTTGTAAGTATTGAATCTGGCAAAAGCACTGCCGCACGACTGAAACCGCCGACGCAGACGTGTCGAGGACCAGAGGTCTGTGCTGATGCCATCGCCTGGGAAACGGAAACGTCTTTCCACTGAGCCAGAGGATTCGTGCTGCCTCTTCCTGGACTCGCCCCAGCCTCTGCAGGCTGTAAAACGACAAGCATGCACATCCTTCTGACGTGGGATGGCTGAGCTGCTCTGCTCAAGATTCTGCACAAAGAAAAGCATGTGGACACCAGAGGGGGGGGAAGATGAAACTGGTTTGAGTATGTACCGCATGGAGCATTCTGTCACCAGGTGCCGCCCCCTCCCAGGAATGCAGACCGTGTCTCCCACAGACCAAAACAGGAGCAGCACTGCGCCTTTTTCAGTTTCTCATTCACGCTGTGAGTTTCCATTTGTTGCTGTGAGTTCAGAGCGCCCCCTGGGATGGGCTGTGCAGGCCACCAGCAGCACAAAGGACCCAGCCGGTGTCTGTCCATTCTGATCATTGCTCTAGTTGGGAATGACTGTGACTTTGAATAGTTTGTTCCTATTTTCCACTGTTACTTTTACATAAAGGCATTCTGATGTGATCAACCAGTGTGACTGTTTGGTGTTTTTTCTGTTCTCAAGCAGTCTCATGGCTCTGTAGCTAAACAGCTGAATGATGCAGGATGCTGTGTTTCTAAATGAAGCTCAGAGCTTGAGTGTGACCTTGTTCATGGGGTTTGTTGTGGGTGGCCTAGGCTCTTATCATAGTACAAATGGTTCTTGACATACAACACTGTTGAATGACATTGAGCGGCTGATATTAAGCTGTGCAGGAGTCCGAGTCTTAAGCAGATGCTTATGCGACACGTTAAACTAATCTAATTCATCTGTTTAACGCGCAGAGTAAGATGAATGGTTTCTCCTGTATTGGTCAATCTTGTGTCATTAGCTAGTAACCTTGGGGTTTTGTCTAAGTCCAAATATATAGTACAGCTGCCTGTCCTGTATGCAACAGGTTTTAATAGACATTTTCCTACATATACCAGTACGCTTTACAATAACATACCTTCACATTGTATGTACGAAAATGACAAATCACCGATTGCACTTCATGAATGACTAAGATGCAGTAAAACCTCACATGTGAACACAGGGAACATATGACTCCTTGAGAATGAACCTGATTTCCTGCACATGAAGTCTGAAGTGTGGAAATGGAGTTGGAATAGAATGACATCCGGCCCAGGAACCAGTGAGCTGCAGGTGATGGGACATTTGAGAAGAGACAAGCCCAGTCCTTCACTGCAGGAGATTGATGCTGCACAGTTCAATGGTCGTACGCTCACAAAACATCAATATCCCCTCTAAAAATTTATTCTGCTGGGCATAAATTCCTTTTAATGCCAGAAAATTAACATAAATAAAATCAGTAATTAGTAAAAAAAATAATCGCCTGAAATACATTCTATAGCAAAAACAACTTGATTGTGGGTGGCCACTTACCAGCCAGCAATGTACTACACACCCTGACCCAGAGCTGAGTTCTCAATCAAAGCCCTGCAGAATCGGTTCATGTCCTGTTTCTCTTAAGAATCTCAATAAATCCTCTGGTGTCAACCCTATAGTGGCTGCGTTGGTCATGGGGTGAAAATACACCCTTTCGTGACCCCCAGTCACCAGGTCGCTGTCCAGCACACATTTGACGCTTTTTTCCGGGTCACAGAAGAGTGCCAAAGCTGTGGCACAGCCCTGGGCCACTTTCAGCTTCTCCAGCATGACTGATTCCTCGGCAAAGCGGAGGTTACCGCTGCCAACACCCAGCTTCTTGGCCAAGTCGTTCAGGTTTAGCTGACGGTCGTGTCGGGTGGACACAAGCCAAAGGCCCTTCTTCTTCTTATCTTTGAGGAAAAGGTTTTTCGTGACAGCTCCTTTAAGGTGCTGCACATGCGGCATCATTTCCTCCACGGTAAACACCTAATGTGGTAAAAAAAAAAACAATATGATAATCATAACCGAACAAGTTCAAATTATAGTTTAGATATTTCTTTTATATATTATTCAAACTGCAAGTTTACAATAGAGTAGTTTGTATATTTGCAAAACACTGGCATATTTCACAGTAGTTTTTTCACCGAACAGCACACTTGATGTGAGATGCGTTTATTATAATGAATAAAACATTTTAGCTCGTAAAATAAGTAATTCAAAAGTAATTTCTGATTGCAGATGGCTCCCTCTGGTGGTCCACTGTGGGTGCCACTGACGTAATGCTAGGATTCGGTAGGAACCAACCACTTTGATTTCTGCGCCCTCTGGCGTCCTGTATGGGCACATTAGAGTCGCGTGCCACGACAGCCGAAGTTTTCAAAATCTTTGTACAAAAGCAGTCCATGGTGTCAATAGGATTCTTAACTAATCAGATAGAAATCTATTTTATTTCTAAGCAGCGTCATTACCTCCGGGTGGTCAACGCAGACTGTTTCAATGTTAAGCTGCTTTAGGTACTCCTCCAACTCTGATCGAAGTCCTGGTGATCCCATCTTAAACTTCTATGAAATGTAAAATTTTCGCTTTTAAATGCAACTTAGACAATGTAATAAAACTACTTTTCTTTACGTCGGTATTTGCTCCCTGCACCGAAAATCACAAAAACTGCATCCGCATTTTTAGCCCTAGTGCGCAAGCGTGACACAACGACGTAAAACTAAACCAGTTCTTCACTCAGATAACCTATATAATGAATGAGATAAAATTGCAGCAGAGATAAAATTGCTTTATAATTATAGTGTTGCTGAGTTTTGTTTATTGGATTTGTCTTCATGCCGTTATGGACTAGAATATACTAGTTTTCAAATCAGGTTCCATTTCATTACTTATAAAAATATTATACATATAAAATATGTTGGAATCACTTTATTCAATATCTTTACTATTATTTTATCATTCTAATTGAACTGAACAAGCAACGCAAAATTTCTTTATCGGTGACCTGAAAACACTTCAAAGGAAACAGAGAGATGCGTTGTGAATCCGGTCGAACTGCATGTTGGGTAAATGTGTCATGGCGCCCCGCATGGTGGCGTTAAAGTGTCATCTGAATATAACGCTGAGCACTTCTCTCCTGCCGGTGTAATATTGTGCTCTAATGATTTGGTTGTGCGTCGAGAATCAGTGTCAATAAAACAGCAGGTGAGCGAATTTTCTCGGGAATAATAGTTAGGACATTAACATGTGTTTAATTGTATATAAGTGCTTTTCAACTTCGAACCAGGTCTCTGCATAAAACGCATTCGTTTTAAAACAATGTACATTGAGAGATTTAATAAGTACAGTGCTTCGTTGCAAAAGATATATTTGCCACAATATGTGCTGTATTTTTCGTTCTGTGTTACAAGCATCATGAGGTGCAATCACAGCTGTTTGGTCTCCAGGAACGCGATATTTGTCAGGACTCATATCATAGCACATACTTTACTTAGGCCTGCATATAATATCGTTATGCACCGGAAGCCTTTATTTGTTCTTGTGTAGTGGCGATAGAAATGTGATCTGTGAGCTAAATGCATAAACTTTGTCATCCCCCAAGCTGTCCAGGGCACCTCCTATGCACGCTTTTCAAAGTAGCACGGTTATTTAACCGAATCTAATGCTTCACTGACACCTAGAAAACCGGCAGGCACTGCATACTGGTCCATGCAGAACAAGGCTGTGAGTCCATGTGCTGTGAAGTGAGTAAATGTCAAGCTTTTTGTTACTGTCGGCAGTGAGCGATGATGAGCGTGAGGGTTCTCCTCCGGTTGGAGCTTCTGCTCTGTCCCAGCCGCGCCCTCAGCCGGCTACGTGCCCTGCCCTTCACGGAGGTACAGAGGCTGATCTGGAGGGCCTCCTCCTGCAGTCTGACCCCCCTCAGACCCCCTCTGTGCTCCTTGCTCTGCTCCAGCCTTGCTGCGCCTGCATATGCCTACCCTCACACCAACACTCGCCTCCTGGCCACCAAGTCTGTAAGAATCTCCCTTTCATCTCCTGCCACCACTACGTTTTATGATGGATGTAATTGTTGTTGAAATTCTGCACCCCCCCCCTTCCTCCTTAGGAATCATTTAATATCAAAAATATCCACCTTCTGGTGGTTGGCCAGTAAGCACTGGTTCAGTATAACAGACCTTTTCAAGCCACATCCTCCATGATTTATTTATTTATTACGTGACAGTGGGAGATGAGTTTAAAGATGATACTTTCCTCATCATCAGGCCAAAGGACATGGAAAGGTCTCAAAACCCAAAGCGAAGCAGGAGCAGCAGGAGGTGGAGATCAAGAAGAGCATGACTCTGGCCGAGCTGGCGGGGGCCATGAAGAAGGATATAGGTTTGGAATGTCTGGGGTCTGGGGACCTGGACATCCTGATTTTTATCAGCAGGCGTGATACATTTAGCGCTGCCTCTCCCGTTTGCCGTTTCAGATCATGTATATGAAGCTCTTCTGCACACCTCCATCGACGTGGACTCCCTGGAAGCCGATTCTGTACTGGAGGAGAAGTGGATAAAGGAGGTGGTGAAAATGTCCGGCATGAAGTTCAAATGGGCGACGCTGACAGTGGACAGAGACCGGGAAAACAAGGACGTGGAAAGACAGTAAGGGTGTTTTTGGACACGTTGTCATCATAGCTCTTCACGGGGAGGGTCTAAAGACACTCTCAGCTTTCACTGCAGATATGACATCATGCCTAAGATTGTATTGAATATATTCAGCTGTCAGAAACTGCATTTGTATGAGAGCAGGGTCATATTTAAGTCTCTACATCTCCACATGTGCCAGACCCCCCCCTGACCCCGCAGCATTGGTGTCGCGGCCCCCTGTCGTCACCATCATGGGCCACGTGGATCATGGGAAAACCACTCTGTTGGACAGTCTGAGGAAGAGTCAGTTGGCGGCCATGGAGGCTGGAGGGATCACCCAGCACATCGGGGCGTTCCTGGGTAGGGGGCGCTACTGAGCGGTACTCTTAAGGTCGTGTGAGGGGCAACACTGCTGCTAAATGCAGGATGCCTGGCGTTTAAAGAGCTTGTCCTGAGTTAGGCACTGCTTTTGTAACCACGTTGGGGATAAATTACAAATGAATGTAAAGTGGTTTAGTTTCTAGTATAATCTGTGATGTATTATAATGAATTAGTGCTATTAAAGCCAGACGTTGATTTGGTTGTGATTTGCAGTCCAGCTTCCCTCTGGGGAGAAGATCACATTTTTGGACACGCCCGGACACGCAGCCTTCTCTGCCATGCGGGCCCGCGGGGCCCTTGTCACCGACATCGTCATCCTGGTGGTGGCAGCGGACGACGGCGTCATGCGGCAGACCGTGGAGTCCATTCAGCACGCCAAGAAGGCAGGAGGTACCCGGGGAACCTGTCTTATGGTGGGTGGGGCTTAGGTCGTGTGTCGCCACTCTGACCTTCCCAGCAACGTTCTGTCCCCAGTGCCCATCATAGTGGCGGTGAACAAGTGTGACAAGAAGGATGCGGATCCCGAGCGCGTGAAACGCGAGCTGCTGACCCACGAGGTGGTGTGCGAGGAGCTTGGGGGGGACGTGCAGGCCATCCACGTGTCCGCCCTCAAGGTCAGCGCTCTGACGCCCCCGGTGTTGGTGCCTTTCTGAATCCGGCTGCTGTATAAGACACTGATGTGGCCAGACATGCTGGCCCGTTTCGGCGGGTATCAGTCATCGCTTCTCCATCCTGTTGGGCAGGGGGCGGGTTTTCTTAATCTGGGAGCTCTTGATTGACACGGACATAGACTCTCAGGGGTTGCGAGTTTAACTAAGCGTTAGATTTTTTCTGAGGCAGGGCGGGGTCCTGATATCGGCCAGGTTCCTGGGCTTTAGACTCCCCAATAATCTGCCTCTGCTGTTGTGACTTGGTTGTGCTGATTTTTATATGGGTTTAAGTCAGGCATATATCAGCTATCATTGTGTATTTTGTACTTTGTTTTAATGATGTAGAATTGGATTACTAAATATTTTATGTTTAATTGATTTAACTGAAAAATGTTTTTGTTTTGATTTGAGAATGAGCTAAAACTCCTACAGTATTTCATGAGGTCTTAAGTGTCAGGTTGGTTGGAGTGAAAGAAAACAGAAAATCTAGAGGAGACTGGCCTCTTTTCACGTGACCCTTCACCTGCTGCAGGGGGAGAACCTGCTGGAATTGGCTGAGGCCACCGTCACCCTGGCAGAAGTGCTGGAGCTGAAGGCCGATCCCACAAGCCTTGTGGAGGGCACCATAATCGAGAGCCGAACCGACAAGGGCAAGGGGTGGGCCTGCGGGCTGCTGCCTGTTAGCACGCTAAGATAGCCACATACACACCCTTACACAGGACTGACACTCATGCTTTTAGACGCTCACCTAATAAATCTTACAGTGAGTCTGTATTGTTTCATTATAAACCTAATATTAGCCGTGTCAAAAGCATTGGGGTAGTTTGCTAACCCTACAGACTATTTACAAGGTAATAGAACTGTTACATACATATAATTGCATTTGCATTTGTGTGAAGACTTCAAAATTGAAAATCTCATGCTGGCCAGCTGATTAAAGTTGACAACCCCCCTCCCCTACAGCACTGGACACGTTAGCTCTCAGCACAGTACGTGTCAGCATGCTAACACAGAGCCACATAGACGTACCCATATAGCACTGGACATGTTAGCATGCTAACACAGAGCCACATAGACTCACCAATATGTTGTCGGGCATGTTAGCTCTCAGCACAGTACGTGTCAGCATGCTAACACAGAGCCACATAGACACACCAATATGGTGTCGGGCATGTTGGCTCTCAGCACAGTACCTGTTAGCATGCTAACACAGAGCCACATAGACACACCAATATGGTGTCAGGCATGTTGGCTCTCAGCACAGTACCTGTTAGCATGCTAACACAGAGCCATATAGACGTACCCATACAGCACTGTACACGTTAGCTCTCAGCACAGTATGTGTCAGCATGCTAACACAGAGCCACATAGACGTACCCATATAGCACTGGACACGTTAGCTCTCAGCACAGTACGTGTCAGCATGCTAACACAGAGCCACATAGACGTACCCATATAGC
>JAABNX020000070.1:3141547-3152132 GCA_015163995.2 Mormyrus lacerda | reverse complement strand
ACTGGACACGTTAGCTCTCAGCACAGTACCTGTTAGCATGCTAACACAGAGCCACATAGACTCTGTTAGCTCGTCAGGAGGTTCAGGCCTGCAGTGACGTTTTGTCCTTGCGTTCTGCATGTGCAGTGAATCGGCTTCATTAGCACGCAGATTCATAATAAAAGATAAGGAACACACTCTATTTCATCCTGTTATTGTTATAACATTCTGATTTGTTGTGTGAGTATTTTGGGATTGTGGTATTGTTCTGTAAATAACAGAACAGGTTTGCATTATACAGGTTTGCTGATTATATCTTTAGCATTTTTTCAGTTTTCCGAGTCACATATTAGTAGATGTAGAGTAGATTACCCTGGCACCATACGTGGATGACCCTTCCCCCAACAGCCCTGTTACCACGGCGATCATGCAGCGTGGCACCCTGAGGAAGGGCTGCGTTCTGGTGGCGGGGGCCACCTGGGCCAAGGTGCGCTTCTTGTACGATGAGAACGGCTGTGTGGTAAGCGAAGCTGGGCCCAGCGTCGCCGTGGAGATCGTTGGCTGGAAGGAGCTGCCCGCAGCGGGGGAGGAGATCCTGGAGGTGGACTCCGAGGTAAAGGGCCACCATCGGCCGCCTGGCTTCTGTTACTTTCGCACAAAATCAGGAGCTTTTCCGTTTGTCACTGAAACTTAGGAAAGTGAAGCAAAAAGGTTAGATGCTGCACAATATTGACCATAATCACAGTTTGCTTTTCTGAACATGGCCCCCCAGGAATTGTCGCAGTTGATAATATAAGAACAGGCTTGTGGTTAGAGACGGCTGTGGTTTGACACTGGGCCCTGTTCGGCCAGCAAAGGGCACGTGAGGCGGTGGAGTGGCGCAGCTTCGTGGAGAACCAGGAGAAGCTGCAGGAGGACAAGCAGGTGATCGAGAGCAAGCAGCAGCAGCACGACGAGGCCTACCAGAAGGAGCGCCAAGCCACATCCCACTTGTCCTGGAGGCAGAGGAAGATGGCCGTGTACAAGGCCAACAAGCACCTGATGAGCTCGCGGCCCAGCGAGAAGGCCGGTGGCGCGGACCTCTCCCTGCCCATCATTGTGAAAGGTGCGGACCTTGATGGGGGTGGTGGGTACGTCATGGCGGGACAGCATCCGGAACATGCTGCGAAACAAGCATTTTCTTTTTTCACAATATGTCTGTCTCCATCCCTACTCAACACTCTTTAGGCTAGCATTAAATGAAAAATAATCAATCTGCATTTAATGTAAATGTTCTTGCAAAAATCTGTACAAGCCTTGGCGTATGTTTGTAGGTGATGTGGATGGTTCTGTGGAGGCCATCATGAACATCCTGCAGAGTTATGACGCCACAGAGCAGTGTCAGCTAGATGTTGTGCACTTTGGGGTGGGAGACGTCTCTGAAAACGACCTCACCTTGGCCGAGACCTTCTCAGGTGAGCTATCTCTGCCTCTCAGTCCCCTCTGAGTACTGAGGTTGAACTGAGAGCTTCAAAGCACCATAATCTAAATACCACATCTAAAGCCCATTCTTCTCTCTGGTCAGGTGTAATTTATGGCTTCAACGTGAAGGCCAACAAGTCTATTCAGCAGAAAGCCACCAAGCAGGGAATTCAGATCAAGCACCATAAGATTATCTATAAGCTCATTGACGACCTCAAGGATGAGCTGAGCAACAGGCTACCTCCAACTGTGAAGCAGAATGTCACAGGTGCCGAAGTCTTATTTTTGCCCTGTTCATCACCATGCGGCTTCTGATTGTATTGATTTGTGAATCGTGCAGTGAGACCCTCAGCTTTGTCAAGTGTGTGGTGTGTGTTGACAGGAGAGGCTACAGTGCTGGCTGCTTTTGAGGTGACCATGGGTAAGAAGAAGGTTCCAGTCATGGGTTGTAGGGTCAAAAAGGGTGAATTGGACCGCAAGAAGAGGTTCAGGCTTGTCCGTAACACTGAGATCCTCTGGGAAGGTGAGATGACCAGGCTAACATTGCAGAACTATAAAAATGTAAAGTCACAGTTTGACCTAAAATTAAGGGTGTACATTCTCCAATTCACACAGCAGGGGATTTGACATTTATACATTATTTTCTTGTAGGTTCACTGACATCCATGAAGCACCTGAAGAATGATGTGCAGACAGTAAAGAACGGGATGGAGTGTGGGCTGTCCTTGGATAAGAATGTAGACTTCCAGCCTGGGGATGAGCTTCTGTGTATTGAAGATGTGAAGGTGGAACAGAAAATTTCCTGGGATCCAGGATTCTAGAGGGATGTGGAGGTTGAACGAGGAAGAATCCCTCAATGGATGTTCAATGTTGTAAAAAGTGTGATGTACTGAAATTTAAAATTACTTTTAATTAAAGGAATCAAGCTGTCAAGTGTGTTTGTGTGGATGTGCAACAACTGCTGCCACTATATCCTAGTTGACATAATGGTGTCGACTAGGACCAGATCTATTCTGAGACTAAGACCACAAAACTGGGTTCACCAAAGCCAGAGTGAAATGACGAGACACAGCACAGCAAATATGTCAAGGCTATTTATTTACTCCAGTCCACGCTCACTTGTCCTCAGGCTTGTTGAAGCAGTAAGTGAGGCAGCACTTGCCGCAGTAGTGCCTGTCAAAGTGACTGGCCATGAACACTCCGGCGCCGCACTCCTCCGCAGGGCACTCACGGCGCAGGCGGTGGATCTTGCCATTTTCGTCAACCTGGGGGAGAATTAAGATCATGAGGCTACACAGGTCTGTCATCCTACAATGGCAAGCATAGCCCGACTGAGCAACTGTCCAAAATCAATTCACACCTTAGTGTGCATCCAAAGAAAAAGTCACACCTTAATAGATGACCTAACCCACTCTACAGAGAAGGACCACGTGGCTGTCAGCCAGGACCAGCTGGGCACTGCAGGAGGTCCTACCTTGTAGTACTTGAGCACAGCCAGCTTGACCTTCTTCCTCTTGTGTTTGTTCTTCTTGGGGGTGGTGTAGGACTTCTTCTTCCTCTTCTTGGCACCACCACGCAGCCTCAACACCAGGTGCAGGGTGGACTCCTATACACAGACAGAAGCTGAGATGCTGTCCAACCCCAGCTATCCAGCAAAGTCCAATTCCCCATCTCCAGACCATACCATTCCCCAAGTCGGGGGGCAGCATTGAACCAGACTCACCTTCTGAATGTTGTAATCAGACAGAGTACGTCCATCTTCCAGCTGCTTGCCAGCGAAGATCAACCGCTGCTGATCGGGGGGGATACCTGCAAAGAAGCTCTCATATTACAAGACGCTAAACCGGGCGATTTAAGGCCACCTACACACTGGTATAAATCCCGCAAAAACTTGTAAATGTACAAATGCGCAAGTATAAATCCGTACCTTCTTTGTCCTGGATCTTGGCCTTCACATTTTCGATGGTATCTGATGGTTCAACCTATTGACACACATTGCGTTGTATAAAGTCAAAGCTCAATCACTAACCCTGAAATTACAGGAAGGTGACATTTTGCATGTTAGACTAGTTAAGCCACATGGGCTGATCCTATAGATTTTCTATAGGCGATGGAATGTCACATCCTAACTAAATCGCTAACGTACGGCTATGATTGCAAAAAATGTCTCAAAGCGATGGCAATCCACACCATGCTCAGCTTATTGGCTTATTTTCTTAATAAAAGTATCACTTCAGCCTTGCACATTTTTAATACTTAAGCTAAATGTATCATAGGCCGAACACATCCCGGACACACGTGTGAATGAAATTACTGGCTGCGGCAATATTGAATAATAATCTGATTAAATGGCCAACTAAGCAACAGGAAAATACAAATTCCATCCCATTTACTTAAAGATTAACGTTTTTAGTGACACCGATTGACATATCTATTTATAATGCTGAGCAATGAAGAAGGAAACCCACCTCAAGGGTTATAGTTTTCCCCGTAAGGGTTTTCACGAAAATCTGCATTTTGGGACAGATTCCACCTGCACATAAAAGTAAACAGTGCTTTAAAGAACATTTCGTTCACAAAATATCTTAAAAAAGACAACTATATTAAGACAATTTTCCAATTTATACAGAGAGCCGTAACTCACCACAAGCCTCCAGCTAATGGCGGATCATGAGAAGAGGACCACACCGGCGCGCGACAGGGTTTTCTCAACGCGTGAGCAGGGACTAGGCGTCTTAAAAATGCCTGTACAAAATACTCTTGTATTGATACCAAACATGTTTTATTTTACCATGTATATAATTATTAAAGTGTATTATTTTGATGGAATCAAAGTTTTATACATTTAAATCATTTTAAGGCGCTCACATTTACGTTTAAACTACATTACCCATAACCACCTAACCTCTGGATTTCCTTAGTGACTGCTGGATACGGAATCAAACTTCCGCTTATTTTTGTTTAGATGTATGTCACAGTTATAAGCTTATATTGCCGCATAGACACGCTGTGAAGGCCAGTTTACATGGAACATTAAGATGCTGAAGTAAGAGCTACATATTTTTCCCGGTCCGGTTCATAACCAGCAGCTTATTTTTTAATTTATGATATAATCACTAAATTTCTATTGATAATTCTTACTAGATTTGGTCACCGTGCAGATTATAATGTTTTGCCTCTTATAAATCTATGTGATACAGCCTATTTCCTGACTGTGATCTATCGTAATACATTACTCTGAAAATGCTATTATCTGTACTATTTTATTCAACCTTTTTTCAGGGGAGGAGGAATCCTGACATCAGTTGAATCTTCTAGTGACAAAAACTTTATAGACTCCATGTATGAGTTCATAGAAAGCGAAAAGAAGCACCTGCCATGCACCGAAGCTGATGAACAACGCTATATCATCTACAGGGCTGCATTTGATATGGTATCAATCAAACCAGAATTGGCGCATGATGAACTAGATACGATTTAAATAAGGTTATCTCTTAATCCATGTCAAGGAGACACTATGAGCTACTTCCAGTTCACAAACTACTCTAAATCTGAAAGGTCCCTGTGTGTTTTGCTAAACAGTTCAGTTCTTCTTGTGCTTTTACTGCTATGTTTCCTTGACTAAAAGACTCATCCAGCTGTTTCATATTAACATCAGTGACACATGCATGATTACAGAAGACTGACCAATCAGCACACAGCAAGAACTCAGCGCTTAAATGAAATCCAGGTCTTTTTAATTGCAATGGTAGTTTGCAAATCCTGCCCTAGCTGTGTCCTTCACGACATGGATGATCTGGTCGCTCTAGACTTAGGGAGCTCTGAAAGTATCATGAAGACAAATAAAGTTCACATTTTGTCAGAAAAGATGTTAAATGGGATTTCTACCTCTTTTACTGCAGGTAATTGAGCACACAACCGTGTATAAAATGGTGCTTGCTGCCATCAAGAGGGAATATGACAGTTTTATCCAGGAGGTGAAAAGAAAGCACCATGATGCCCGGAGGCTTCAGGGAAGACTGAAATCCACTCTCTCTGAGCCGGCCTCTCTAATCAACCACCACGAGAGATCGGCCCAGCTCCAACAGAGGTCTGCTGGCATTGCACCTCACTTAATAAGAATCATATATCATAATGTAGTCTGACTACATCAAATGATCCTTTGGAAGTGAAAGTCATTTTCTTTAGCCTTGCAGGCATCTGGCAAACATTCACTGCCCTTTCACCACAGGATCACCATAATCCTAAAGGACACATCCGAGCTGCAGACTGAAATAAACAGACTGAGGACTCTACAGACTGAGAAAAGATCTACCCAGGAGGATGTAAGGCCTTTTTTCCAGAATCCAGGTATGAAGGGTGATGTCATGATGCTTATTTTCATTTATAACTTGCATTTCATAAGCACTTTCTATGGGGGAAGAATACACACTGAAGCTGAGGCAGTCAGGACAGTCATGTTTGATTTTAAATATCCCCAACCTGCCTATTGTATCTTGTAATAGTGTTGCTTGCCGTTCTGCAGGCTTGTCGAATTAATGGTTTATTAGCCTGTATTTGTGGATAAATCCGAGGCAAGCAGTAAGTCTGACTGCTAATCTGCAGGTTCCTGGCTCAAAGTGCCTAACCACAACTCTAGATGGAATAATGCTCTTTAGGTGTGACGGTGAAGGAGAAGAGCTGGGGCGCCGTAGCGGGGCGCCTGGATAGGCGGGAGCAGAAGCGCTCAGAGCGGCTCAGCGGCAAGGCGGGTCCGCCCAAGTCTGAGCTGGACGGCAGGATGAGTGCAGAGACCCTGAGGGACGAGCTGCTCAGGGAGAACAAGAGACTAAGCTTTCGGTGAGAATACAGAGAATGATGGGGCAGAGTGTACAGGACTGGGTGTAGAGTAAACTGTGGCATGGAAGCCTGTGGCAGTTTACATTGTCTAGTCTAGTGGGCGATCATGCAGATGAAACACTGAGGGAAACTTTAACCCATCTTGGCTGTGAGAAGCATCTTTAAGTGACGCTCATCTGCCCTCTACTGGTGACACATGCGATTGCACAATTTGGTTGCTATTAGCTTAATTTCTTGTAAACGTGTGGACAGGCCGGGGGGGATGTTAAACAGTGCTGTTGTCATTTATAACAATAGAGGAGCTAAAAGAACCCAATTAACTTAATTTCTCTAATTAGGAACAAGCGGTTGAAATTTATTAATGACTCTCTACACTCCTGGGAGGAATCAAGAAGAGAGCTCCCGTTGATGGACTTTCTGTCCTCAGTCCTTCGGAAAACTTCAGAGCTCAAAGGTTGTGCCCTTTCGCTGTAGCAGTGCAAAAGTGTAGATCCTTCAGTTGGGCTCCCACCAACACTTGTTCTGGTTAGTCTTAGCGCTGTTTACTGAGATAGAAACCATGCTGACATTGTGGTGATCGTCATTGTATTTGCTTTATATTATTTGTTTGATTAAACCCTTCATGGTATTTTAGAGGCTATAAGCTATTGTTGACGAATGGGGGAAAAATCTACTGTTTTCCAGGTCCGGATTCTGACACCGAAAGCGTCATGTCAGTGCTCTCTAAAGAAGATGGCAATGCCTCTTGGCTGCTGAAGGAGTGTGTTGAGCAGTTTGTCTTCTCATTTTCACTTTTGTGGTTGATTGATGTTGATCGTGATGCTGCATAACGTTGTCTTCAATAATTCCGCAGGCTGCCCTGCGTGGTCAGCATTTTATAGCATGCGGTAGAGGGTCTTCGGATTGTGATACTCCTCCGCATTGTGGCAATGTGACTGGCCCCTCAGATTCAACAGATTCAGAGAAGGTCTGTTCGCGGGTGACAATGAAGACACCCTTATCCCTGGTGCCAGGTCCCCTCAAGAGCTGCCAAGGGATGTGGAGACCATGGAGAGGTTCAGTGGCCCATCACAACCAGTCAAAAATGGTAGCTCTCATATGAATGTGCTTCATAAGGGGTCATAACAGGCATAACATGGTTTTATAAAGCCATCCAACAAAGAGCAGAAACACGTTGCCATTTCATAATTAATGTAAACTGTAATTGTTTTCTCTAAGGAAACTAGGTTGATTTGTTTAATTAGTAAATAGGATTTCAAGCATAACAGATTCTTAAAATTAAAATTTTAAAGAGGTTTCATTACAAAAACACAGCTATCAGTTTTTAAATAATCATGCGCTATGTCTCTCCCATCCAAAGGGGAATCAGTGTTGCTCTTCATCCAGTCTTCGATGGCCTCAGTGCATGCTGGGATGCAGCTGCCTAGCGAAGAGCTGTCAGTGGCGCTGGTGAAGCGTGCCTTGCAGCACGGCCGCTTGGAGCTGGTCGCACACTGGGTCACGCAGAAAAAGTGAGGATCAGGCAGTAGCCTGAGGCTGTTTGAAAGTGAACAGATCCTTTAATCCTTAATGAGGACAGTAAATAAAGACGTTTTGGGTGTTTGGGATGTTTTTGTTGTGTGTTCAGTTGGTACCTTACGGGCGTATCTGTGTGTAGTTTGCACTACTGATGCTTTTGTGATGTAGTGGTTTCTCACGCTTTGTGGACTCGCAGGCTGACCTGCTCAGAGACGCTGGGGGATGTGATCTGCTCGTACCGGTGTGCCAGCCTGCGGGCAGCCGACACCTGCCTGACACTGGCACAGTTGGTGTACGGCGCCTGCAGGGCCCACGGGAAGACTGCAGCCTGTCTCTGCAGCAGGGGCATGACGCACACTGCGCTGGCGATGGGCCAGCAGGACGGGGCCTTCTCATTGGGTGAGGATTGTGCTGGTGCCCAATCAGGCTCAGGCCCAGAATGACCTTTGGTTCCAGGTGTTCCCAGCACCTTGGTTCATCAGCTGGGCAAGAGAACACACACACAGGACATTTCCATGAAGGTGAAACATGCCAGACTGGCACTGGTTTCTATAACTCAAGCACAAATATATTCAATTTAGGTCTGAATTATCACAAAAAACAATTATATGCAATTGATGTTTTAAATATTAATAGTACCTTTTAAATACAGTATTCAGATTTGATGTGTAAATTCAGGTTAAATGCTGCTTCAAAATGTACAAGTGCTAACGGCTTTCAGCAAGTACCTTTCATCCTTGATCTTTATGCTACCTGCTGCCCAATGTGGCAAGCAGCCAGGGAAAAGGTCCCCTCCCCCATCCGTACAGGAGGGGGACGATCACCGGCAGGGGTCCTGCCCATCCCCCGCCAGGCCCGCCATCTGCTCCTTACAGCAGGTGGCTGTCCGGTAGGCGTCAGGCTTACAGGTGGCTCCCTGGGGCCCGTCTGTGGGACCCCAGCAGATTAAGGGCCTCGTGATGTCGTCCTGTAGAGGTGTGATCATACCACGCCTTTCACAGTCCAGCCACACCGGTGTGTGAGCACATTTCTGGCCCAATTCCCTCCTCCAGCTCGCAGCATGTGCTTAATTAAGCTAAGCAGGCTGCCCAACAAAACCCTGCCACCATATGTTTACAGCAATATTTGACATATTTGTTCTCCAGAGACATATTATGGAGTTGGAAGTGTAGCTCTGATTTAAATTCAAGTGCCCTCACCTCACCGAAAACGTTCCGAAATGGTTTCCAGTGGAGTGGGAGCATAATTTAGTATCTTCCCGTTGATGTTTAAAACGGAGCTACTTCACATGCCTGTGTGCAGACTGCTGTCTCTCTCAGCCATTTTCCGTTTACAGATGACTGCTTGTACCTTCTGAAGAGCTGCCCCAGCTTGGCCCTGACCCAGGGCCTGACCACGGAGCACCATGGCCGACCGGCAGTCCTCTCCCTGGGTTTTGTCGCCGACGCCCTCCTGGCCAGCGGCAGGGAGGAGCTCACATTCCAGCTGCTGGAGAGCATCTGCAGCAGGGCTCCAGGTGAGCAGACATGGGCAGTCCCACCCAGCAGGGCTGACAGTGAACCCCATTGACTAAAGCAGCTGGTGTGCAGTTCTAACAGGCAGTTTTACAGCCGACACAGAGCACCAACATCAGGGTGTATTGGGGAAACGCAAATACAAAAAATATATGCAGTATAGTACTCTAAACCACAAAAGCATAAACTTAAGGCCCATATGAAAATGCTGGTTTAAGCAGGTCTTCTGGAGTGAGTGGATATGGACTTGCAGCAGTTTACAGTGACCTAGTCACAGCACAAACGGTGTAGAACAATATGAACTACAAAAAAACAGGGCATGTAAGTAATCCCGCCCTTAGTCAGCCCCTTCCTTTTGACTATAACCCTTAAAGGTATATGCACTTTCCCAGGTTTAGAAAAAAACCTATGACTGCCCCCTGCCTGATCGGAAGGGTCATTGTACTCTGGGGCTTGACGGATATCAACTCGCATAGTCGCAGCAGCAGATGGTGATTTTTAAAACGAGGGAAGCACGCTGTGGACAACTGGCAATATGACCGGAAAAAGGTCTCGTTTTAGTTGGCCAGCGACTTGCATGTCTTGTCTGCTCTCCTTCAAAGTGCAGCTTTAGCTTGAAGAATGTTGTCTGCAGTGTTTCTTCAGGGCCTTTTGCTCAGCTTGAACACACACAGCTTAGTTAACGAGTAACTACCAAACTAGTCCTAGCAAATATCAGCCTCAACTCAATGATGATAATGGTTTTGTTTACAATATTCACAAATGCCAATGGCAGAAGATGACATGCAAAATGAAGTGTCGCTCTGAGTTTCCACAAAATGTTTCTGTTCACCTGCATGTGACAGAATGAATGAATACAGTGCCTGCAAGCGCCTGTGAAACTTGTCAGGCATCAGCATCAGTGTTACTCGTAGTTAATCCTCTCTTGTGCAGTTCAATTAGTAGGATAGATAGCAAACAAAATGAATCAACATTGATTGTTTTTTGGGCAATTTTATGGGGGGAGGCACGTAGTCTCAGAGCAGTCACTGCTGGGGCCGTATCACACAATCAGGTGGGTCATTAGATGGATATAATCATTACGTTTCTGTCCAACTCCCTAAAGTGTAAAAATTATCTGGACGAAGGTGCCTGCAGCAGCACAGTGATGTCACTTCCTGTGAATGCGGCTGCTGTGGCTTGTGGAGGTGACTGAGTCATTTTCTCAGCTCTCTGCCAGGCTTGTAGCCTTAATGCAGCTTTTAAGCCCCCGGTGCTGTGTAATCAGATCGCCC
>JAABNX020000070.1:3094268-3132304 GCA_015163995.2 Mormyrus lacerda | reverse complement strand
GTGCAATATACAGTAATGTGCAATATACGGTGATGTGCTATTTATGTTAATGTGCAATATACAGTAATGTGCAATATTGTTGCAATAATACATATGCTTACATGGGTGTAAAAGCTACCTTAAGTTCAGTATATGAGGGATCAGGAGGCATTATCTATGTTGTCTTTGGGTTGTTGTTATTGTTATTATTATTATTATTATTATTATTATTATTATTATTATTATTATTATTATTATAGGTGCTGGCAAGCAGATCTGACAGGCCAGGGGGCACCCAAGGACCGTGTTGGGAAACACTGAGATAGACCACTCAGCACCCCCTCGCCGGGGCAGGAGGCTCAACTGGGCTGGAGTCCTGCTTCAGTCCCACGGAGGCGTGACATGGTGGATGTGATGTATGAACTGCACCATCGCGGGCACAGCTTTCAATCTGCCACCCTACGCAGGCCAGCGCTGAAAACTGTGGCTTTGCTGTGTCCATGACTTACACCTTGCTCTTAGCAAACAGGCTCCCCTCATTTCTCAGTATTGTTAGCATGCCTGGGGGGGGCGGCGCAGGCCATTGACCTTGGACCCCCAAAGGTTTTCTTTCTCCCCACTCGGGAGTTTTTGGTTTCCCTCCTCCATTGTCACCTGGCTTTCTTTCTTTCATTTCTTTGTCTTCCTTTTTGCCTGTTTTCGAATTATTCTGTATAAATGAGGCAGGAATGTGTCACACCCATGTGTGGCCTTGGGGCGCCTCTGTTGTGAATGGGGCTGTATATGAATAAATTGAACTGAATTAAGCTGGGACTGAGAACTTCATCCCATGAGCATCACTGAGAGCCAGTCTTCTCCTGAACTGACCCTAAACAGGGTCCACAGGGCAAAATATCTATTTGTCAAATTAATATTGCATAAATATAAATGATGTGTCCCTGGAGAGAAGCTTCCTCAGATAATTGTTCCTCACTGAAAAAACGAGTAACTGTCTGAACTGCTCAGTCAGCATGTAAACCATGTGTAAACCATGTGTAAACCATGCTGACAGACAGGTGTATGTCTACTCAGATGTACGCAGCCCTGGATCTGCCGTTGAATGACTTATTAGGTTCTTTGTTAAAACTTGTTGTTTTGCTGTGTAGTTACAGTGTAGCTCCTGTAATAATCCTGCTTGTGCTCGTACCCGGGCATTCAATGGACACAGCCTAGCTGCACAAACACCTAGTTGACTCTAGTTGATCCATTCTGTTCAGCTGTTCTATAGTACTTTTTAAAGTAGGAGCTCTGAGAAATTTTCAAGTTAATAGATTGCGATGTGTGGTTCTAATAATAATGAATGATATATAGCATATACGGTTTTTCCTTCTGATAATCCGTGCATATTGACACAGAGCACTGATTTCTCTGTGCATTTCGACCAATCAGATGGTGGCGACGCAATGGTCCATGTCAGCAGGGTTTTGACTTGGGCACAACTGGCATACTTTACGATGGAAATAGTTTACAGTACGGCTCGGGTAAGATTCGGTTCTTGGTGGCAGTGGACAGGCGCCTTGCTGGTACGTCGCTTTGGGACAAAAGCATCTACTAAATATGTAAATGTAATGTAATGAATGGCAGGCATATGATTTGACCAGTGTGCGTATTATAGAGCATCAAAGCAAATTACCTTGATCTGGCTGCTCCCGATATCTCAGTGTTAGTATCTGTGCTCTTGCTTGTTTGTTTTCCATCGTAGCCAGAGCATGTCCGAGACGATGACTCCACATAAAGGTTGGCGGCAAACCTCCGCATTTCCCAGGCAAACTGGCACTACCACACCGGGTACAGTCATCTCACAGCGAGCATCTTCTCAATATAAACCTTTAACCTTACGTCAGACTGCAGAATCGCAGTCACCGTTTTGTATAATGCCGCCTGCGCGCAGGAAACTGTGAGCGTGACCCCCCAGGCCAGATGGTGAGACCTGTCCTCCTTTCAGTGCTGCAGGTTATTGATCGGCACCCCCGAGCCCTCCCCTCCCCTCCCCCCCCCAGCCAGAGAAGAACCCTGGCAGCCTGACAGCACTGGAGATTCCCTTCCCCCACCAGCAAGAGGAGCCATTCCACACATGCCAGCCGATGGCTCGTGACTCAAGGACTGTGGCACTGGGGCAATAATTTTCCTCTTGTGTCATCAGTCATTGGGCTTTCGAGCTTGCTGGGTGACACTTAAATCAACATTTAGAAAGTCATGTAATCACCCTCCGGTTTTCCAGTCATCTCGGTCTTCAATGACTAGGGATTAGTATTTGTTTTCATTTTTATTTTTACCCCTCAGATTTTTTATTTTTTTTACCATTTTTAGAATTAAAAGCCACAGGGGGAATTGACCATAAAAATAAATCATGATGACATAGACTAATTCCAATGGACTCAGCTGGCACTTTGACTGCTGATCTCTTCATGTGCTACTTTTACACAGCATTCCCGTCCCAAGTGGGACAGCAACTTCTCTCTGTGTATGACCCGGACACCCGTCCTGCTGCTGTTATGGCAACCATCGCGTAGCAACTGACCTATGCACTATGGCATTGATTTTTATTCATATAGCATGTTATGGCCTGTACCTTCACTGTAGGTATACATGTGCATGTCTCCAGTTCTGAAGTCAACAGCTTCCAGGCATTTCTTGTGTGCAGAAGCGGGACTGGGGTTCGGGAGGGAAGTGAGCATATATACTCAGCCTGGGATTAGGAGCCACGTCACACGGGAGCTGCAGCTCTCTTCCTATTGGTGATGCTCAGAAAGGTGTGACCTGATGGCAGCCTGGGTAACGAATCAGAAGTCAGTAAAGTCACCGAATGACAACAACAACAGCATCTTACATTAACAGGCACAAGCCTTTATTTTAAAGTGAAATGTCACATATGAGAATGGCAGCATGCACTAATGCACTATTTCCAAACGCGGAATTGCACATGATACCTGGTAAACAGTCACGTGCTAAAAAAAGCTCAGTGTTTTTAAGTTGCGATTTATAGAACATTTGGCCGGTTTTTGCCGCACGATGTGACTCGAGGCTGAATGCGGGATCCCTTTTCCTCCACTTTCATCATCTGGGAATTACACTCATTACATGCCTCACACTCTTAAGCAAAAGAATAACTTTCCCATCTGATGCAATCCAAAGAAAAAGTGATGCTTCCCAGACTTTTGCTGTGGGATGTTTAGTCTCCACCCCACCTTCCAGTGTCAAAGGCTCTGAAATGAATGAACAATCGATGTGAAAATGCTTCCATTGTGCCCTGGTTCCATGTCTTTGCCCGCGCCTCCCTTAAATTAATCTCCATTCTTTATAGGAACTGAGAGTCTAATAGGGAATGATGATCAGCGAGGGCTGAATGATGTTGTTCTTACTGGACAATCCTTCTGAGATACAAAATAACTGATGATCTAACTATGAAATCCAGCGTTTCATGACTGCTTCCTGCTTTGGATCGATTAGAAACACCACACTAAATGGACATCTAAAGATTAACTGGGTGCAATAATGTGATTGGATGTAACTGACCATTCTCTCAAAACATGTAAAGATAAGGAGGACCCGTGTCAGGGTTGAAGTCAGCCACTGGTGAGATATGAGCAGAGGTGGAGATTTCAGGTTCCGAGAGTACAAATACAGACCAAGATTTTGTTTCAACCAGCCAGTTGTGACTCTGTGACTGTGACTCTTTATACTAAACTGGTTGGTTGAAACAAAATCTTGGTCTGGATTTGTACTTTCGGGACCTGAAATCTCCACCTCTGGATATGAGGCCTTTACATGAACCGGTGGGCCAAGGCACGGACAGACCAAACCTGTTGATGTGCCACAAGACTGACTACTGTGTGTAAATGGCTGGTAAGTGATGCCAGGTTACATTAAAATCAATACCATGGAAACCAGACTGGTAAATATGAAAAATGCTAAAGATTGAATGTGGGTTCCCTGCTCCGGCAATCTAAAATCCCTGAAATACTTTACCCATTTCCTCTTTCCGGACAGAGACCGCCTGATACCGTGCCGACAGCCGCAGCAGAAACCTGAGGCCGTCTCCATCCAGCCAGCCAAGATGATTTCAGAAGAAATTTTCAATCTAAGCACTTTGTAGGGGAACCTTTATGCACAAACCAGTAATGAGGAAGACGGAGGAGGTTACGCCACAGCAGGGAAAGGATTAGTAACCCACACATGTAAAATGAACTTTTTATCATGAAATGTATGTAGTACTGCAGAATTTAAATGCACATTTTTGTAGGGAACTTGACTGGATCTCTGGTCCTGGATAAGCACAGGACAGCATCAAATGTGGCATTCATGAGAAATAACCACAGAGGCCTTCAATAAAACAGGAGCACCTGTAGACAGCCAGCACATGTAAATGTGTATTTCCAGATAGCAGTCATACCGTGCCTTATTTTCAAGACAACACTGTTGGCAGGGGAGTAGAAGAAACTTTGATATTACTATGGTTTTGTGTGGATGAATGAAGCCAATTTAAATATGTGTATTTGTGTGCATCACAGTGGGACAACTATGCTGCTCTTTGTAAAAATATACTTAATTGGAATTAAATAAAAAGAACAACAAAGCATAGGCTATTGAAAATATTTGGTAACACAAAGGGAGCACAAACAATGTAATACTATACTCTTAATGTATTAATCACCAAGGAACTAAATGTCAGTTATGTACTGATCCCATGTTCATTAATCAATAATAACGATTCATGTACTTCAAACGGTTACTACTTGTTTATGATTGGTGCTTGAGTAGTAATTGAGTTAATAAGTAACTTGTCCCCTCTCGTGTAATCTGTTACTAAATATTTTAATGATACCTTCCAAAGTATTTTTACTACGTTTTTATAGAACAATGTAGCTTCTTCCAGGAGCGCAAGTTAATCTAAGTTCAGCGGGTCTAAAGTTTAATTTGCAACACATGAGTTACTAAGTCATGACATTTAGGTAAACATAAAGAAGTGATGAGAAATGGTGCGATTATGAAACTTTAACATGTACAAACATACACTTCGTACAGTCTTCTGCCGATATATTTCATACTCCTAGTATATAATTTGTTGTTCGTTCACTTTTTAATGCTTGATCGAACTCGCTTTCTTTGATAATAATTTAATTATTCAGATACTTTGGCGTGAATAATTGCAAGGGCGCTGGGAGTGTCAGCACCTCGCCTTTTGCCCCAGTTCTTAATTTATAAACCAGATGGACTAAATAATAAATCATCCAGGATCCAGAAAAGAAGGCTCAGTTTTACCTTTTATCATTGGAACTTTAGTGTACAATTAACTACTAAATATTTTCATCCGATCTGTGTACCCTGTTTTGCTATTGAACTAGGATGACACTTTCACATTATTACAAAGATATGGGCACGTCATCGAACAATCCTCAAGCGTGATACCCATCGAGCATATCCCATTTTGCATATGGGGATAAGACTTATAGTCACTGTGTCGTCGTTTTATCCGCTGTTGCACGCAATTCCACTTATCTACTGCCCCAGAACGGTGACACAACCTGCGCTTCGCCCAAGAGACAAGAGGGGCGCGGCGCTCACGCCAGTCGTGCTAATGCCTCCCTAAATGGGCGGGGCGGGGAAAGAGCATTTTAAACATTCATTGGTCAGCTGTGACATCAGTCAGCGCCGATTGAGTGTAATTGGCCACCGAGCTGTCTCCTCTATTTCAATATTCTGCAGTGGTGGCGCGTTACTGTTCGCGAATCTCCTGAGCAGCAGGGCTCTGCTGTAACTAGGCATCGTGGCGCACTTGTGCAATTTCATTCGGGCTTGATTAAATAAAGTGAAAAATACAGCTCTACAAACAAACTGTTTGCTGGTACTAGATCGTGGGGGGTCAGGGGTATTTAAAGATAATACAAGCAGTCAGCTCCGCTCGAAAGGGAAAAATCCCCAACTTGTAAAGATGGAAGACGGCGACCAGATATCCACCACGACACCCTTCGTGTCGGGCTTTGATGAAAACTGGCTGGCGGACTCCCGCCCGGCTGGTCCCCAGTTTCACGACAACGAAGCTGTGGCGAAGGAGGATGACGATATCTTAGACCTGGCCGGAGGCGCGAAGGAAGCCCTGGAAAGACATAGAGCCGCCACGCATGACTATGGCTCCTCGCCGTTCGGACAGCCTCAGAAAGCCGCCGACCTGTCTCCGACGCTGCCGGCATCCATGGACGCTGGAACCCTCTTCGGAGACGCCGGGGTGCAGCGGATGCCCGCTGCCGGGGAAGCTGCGGACACGCCGCCTAAATCGCAGGTGCCCGAGGCGGTGCCGGTGATCCCTGCGAAGAAGCCTTCTTCGCCTTCGCCATCTTCCGGTAAGTAACACTCGGCATTAACCTGATGTGTCCCCCGGGGTTCGTCAAACTAATCACAGTTCCTCGTCTAATTAGTAAAAAAGAAACAATTTATATTAATCGAGTGCTGAGGAATGGCGACGTTTGGAAGAAGTTTCTGGAACAATAGATTTGATTGGTGTGTATGGAGCGATGCGCCGGCGTGCCGGGGTCCTGCGCTCCCCAGACCGCTCCGGGTCGCTGCCCTCTTTCCGCTCCATCCCGTTTCATTCAAGCTGGCCTGGTAACCCGGTCAGGCGCGGATGGCTTGCGCTGGTAACCAGAGCACCTGGGGAGCGGGATGGCTGAGCACGGCCGCGGCCCACCTGTCCCCCTAGCCCTGGGCGTGCGGGGGAGGCGCTGCGGTTGGGCGTGAGGCGCTTCGGAAGTGGGGCTGGGGGGGGGGGGAAATGCCCAATCATGGCCAAATAAACATCGGGACAAAGGAGTTTTGGTTCTCATAAAGCCATTTTAACCAGGTTGTTCCTGTGGCTGCTTTTGCGTAACGCACACGAAAGTGCCTCCCAGCTCTGTCTGGGCTTTTAGGGAGTGCCGGGGCTTTGTTGTGCCGCTGGCGACGGAGAACTAGGCAGGATTGCATTTCAGCCTCTATCCGCACCTCCATCCTCCCGCCCTTGACAGCATGATTGCCGGGAGCTGGCGAGCCGTGTAATCGGCGCCTGGTTCCTCATAGCATATGGATCGTGAATAGTACAAAAAGCAGTGTATAGACATGCCCCGAAATGTCCGCCTTTACACCATTTGGACGGGTTTCTCCGCACGCTGTCATATAAATGGCGACTCGTCACCAAGAGATGGACTTTCTTTGTATGGGCACATCGCGCCTAATACAACGCAAATACGTCGTAGTTTTGTGTTAATCTTATTTTGTCCCCGCTTGTCAGGAATCAGGGGTACCTTAAATAAGGGATTGATGTCAAATGACTGTGCTTTATGAAATAAACGGGTCATAAGGCCGGAGATGACAGTGCATTTAAGGGGAGCGGCAGGGAGGGGCCGGGCGGCTGAGTGACGGCACCTCGAGGGCTCTATCTCAGCTTCCACTTTTCTTCCTCTTTCTGGAAGGAGTGCATTTTAGACATTTTGTTTCTGCAGTCTGTTGTAATAGGATGACTTTTTTTTTTTTTTTGGACTGTTGTGCCGAAAAGAGGGGTAGATGGGAGTCAAATTACCAAAACTAAGGGGAAGAGCATCCGTTGGGCTGCATCCTGCTTAGCGTAGCTGATCTGTTAGACAATACGTGAAGGTGCATTATCAAATATTTATCGAAAGTCTCAAATGGAGAAAAAAAAGATTCCTGGCACCAAGTGCTCATATAAAATGACTTTTGTTTTCTAAATGTGTGGATTTGTGAGGTTTTCATGTGAGGGGCGTGTGTCCTCAAACTGGAGATGATGTTTTTGCCAGACACTCTGCTATCTCCAAACGGCGGCTTGCTTGTTGTGCAGGGATATTTCCCGGCCCTCGGAAGTGGCCTCTTCTTTCAGAACAAAGGCCGTTCTTCCTGCACTGCTTCGTCCCTGACTGAGGTGTTTCTGAATGTCGTGCCTGGGCTGTCGTTCGTGAATCAAGTGAGCTTCTTTGGGTCCCTCCCAGGATGTTGTTTTTTGTAGCCAAAGGCAGGCATTTCCCTGCTGTGTTCAAAGGCTCTGTTCTGCTGGTCATGGCGCTGTTGGCAGGCCTCGTGTGTGTGTGTGTGTGTGTGTGAGCATCGTCATGCTCCTTCCTTCCCTTCACTTCCGCCTCCCTTGTGGCTGATGTGACTCCTGTAGTTGGGTGTGTGTGTTTACCGTTTTCTAGTTAGCATTGCTAACTGCGTCACCCCCACCCCCCCATTTATCTTTGCCTCGGCTGTGCTCAGCCCCATCATGACCATGAGTCAGTGTTGCCACAACAGCTGAAGTTGTCCTGCCAGAGTCCATATCTAGATAACTGGCTTTTCCGCAGACGCAGTCCCACCGACAGTGTCTTTGGGTCTCTTTCTGGTGGCATCTGCCTGACTTCTCTGCACCATCAGTGTTTCTTGCAGTATTTGTCCTGCTTTCCCATTTACAACTTTCGGTTATGCGAAACCTCAGCAGGTGTGATCGATCTCTCTTTTTGACCAACATTACGCAGGCATAAAAAGATAAATTGTCCCCTGTCCACTCTTAATATTTAAACTTGATGTATTTTAATTGTGGCTTATGGTGAGGGCAGAAGTGCCGTTTCACCACAGGAGGAAGTGCAACAGCAATCTCTTGTTTTAGTCACACATGTGAAACGGTTCATCTGGGCTTTTTAATGTGTTTCTTTCCCCGCTGAAGTGAATAGCTGGCAGGCCTGTGGACTGAGTAGGCCTCTGTGTCATTCAATATGTGTTTGAAAAGCCTTCATGTCATGTCAAATTGGAAACTGCCCAGTATCCCCTGGGCCACGGTTACCGAAAATCCCCCACAAATCAATGGTGATTTTAAGTTTTGCGATCGATGGCACTACAGCGTTCATGTCCTGTGAAATGTGCATTTGCTGTCCTTAATATGCAGAACTGTGGGGCTCGGATTGTGGGAGTTTGGCTTCGATTATGCTGTTGCCAAAGGAGTCTTTAAATGATCACTGGCAATGATGAGCGCCGTTCTGTCACCCGTTGTAGGCATTTCCTTTGCCTCGATTGACCTGTACTCATCACAGGGAGAAAGACAGCATCGCTGGAGGCTTTCTGAGGCGACAACTGTAGTTAAAATATTAATAAACCTCCCAGCATGGGTAGACTAATTACAGAGAAGAGCTGCTTGCGTCTCTTCTCATTTTGGCCTAGTAATGCATAATTACGAATCCGCACGTAGCGATGCTAAGTTTGAAGAGTGAACCATTTTTATGTATGATTGACACCGTATGCACGGTCAGCCCATGTTTGGATGGAAAGAAAAAAGACTATGAAACAAACCGGAGAACCTTCAAGGTTCTTAAAGGCTCTTATGTCTTGGCTGTTGAAATATTACCTTTCATATTAACTCGCTTAATTGTGTAACTATGCAGCTTTATTAGGCTAAACATTCTGTATTCAGAGTGATTAATTCTCTTTATTATCCTTAGGTTCATTACTGAAACGGTGGAACATTGACAAAAGAGGTAACCAGTTTTGTGAGGAACTTTATTAGGGAATGATTTTTAAAGAATAATTTTGCATGATCATGGGGCTCGATTTGATTGATTTATTGATTATTTAGGCGACTAAACAACAAATCTGAAATCTGGTTCTAGGAAATTCTATTGAATATTTAAAAGATAGATGGATGGGTTTTGAAATGAATGACTGAATTGGTGGGATGATGTTCATTGTCAACCAGTTTAAAATAAAGTGTTTTTCTAAGTAAAACAATATACAATCTGAAATGTCATTTTAATTTTTACTACAATTTAATCTGTATTAAACTAATGATTCATCAAATTTTATAGTTTAGATGCTTATTTACTGTTTTCCATGTCATCATTTGTGTGTTACTTGGTTATGAATTGGAGCAGCTATTTGTTTGTTTGTTTTTTTTTCCCACCTGCATTGTTTTGTCTGCTCATTTCAAAGAAGAATTGGAAAAAATGTGGTCGGCAGGGTTTTCCTTTACGATCTCAATGCTAGAACTTAGATGGGGGGAAAAAAGTAATTTTTAATGTTGAAGATTTTCAACTCCAGCATTATTTAGCTGAGAGTTTAAAAAAAAAAAAAAAAGTTGCAAAGGTTCTTTCAAAATCAATAAGACAGAATTTGTCGGCTTCTGTATGTCGATGGTTTTGTTGATTTGGTGCATATTTGATGAGGAACGTAATGCTTATTCCCTCTTTCGTTTAGTCATGCTGTGTGTCTGGACTCTGGAATGTAGGGCATGTTGTCTGTCACAAGGTTGTCTTTGGTTGCCTGTAAGCCTTGAATGTCTTTAATGCTGGGTTGTACCTGATTATATTTTTATAAATAGTTTAAATATTTGTCAAAGTTTCAGTTTCATCCATTAAAAATTGTATTTTTTTTGTTTTTTTTTTTTCCCTTCAGAAACGTGATGCTATAACGACAGCTTAGTTGGCTGTCGGAATTGTCTATATGAGACGTATTTGTGTTCATAATTACATGACAGCTCATCTTTAGTCTTTAATTTTGTACATCTTTAATATGCTAAAGAGCTCCCTGTTTTGAAAACTATCAATGATCAGTGAGAATTTAAAAACATTGTTCTGTAGTCATTGATGTAGCTCTACTAGCATGATATCCGCCTCCATGTCTAGATGATAATTCTAGTTTGCCTTCATTACAGAAATATCTAAAAAGCTGCATTTACTTAGGCTGTTGTTGTCCGGTTGTCTGCTGTGAGTTTTCCACATGCCCTTTGCCATTGATTGCTGTTGCTGTGCTGTTCTCCTGGTCCCCCTGTCCTCCCTGTCCCCCCTGTCCTCCCTGTCATGCCCCACATGCCGCTTGTTTTGATCCTCTCCCCCAAAGCTTGCTGGGACAGGAGTCCCTCCCTCTGCCTTCCAGATCAGCTGACCATATAAAACCCCGCTAAGCTGATCTCTTTTATATTTTTTTCCCTTCCAGATGAGCCCACCTTTCCTCCTTCTGCTCCATCTCAAACTCTGATGCATTCTTCTGCAGGCAAGTTCTCTTTGCTTCCGCTTACTAACCTGCCCTTGTGTAGTTCCAGTCTTTTCCTTGTTTCCTCTGACACGCTGCCTCCTGGGGATGGGCCTTTTCTGTCTTCTGAGCACTTAAATCGCACGCTGTTGGCCTTGTAGCGTGTGTGTGTGTGTATACTTATGGTCTGCATGCAGAGTGTGTTCTTTCGTGCAGTACTACGCACTCCTACCTGTTGCACTGATGTCTGTGTGTGCTGTGGTGTTACTTGCAGTCCATCCTAACGTAGCTGTGTTTCTTGATTTGCATGAAGTTTTGTGCCTCTCTGTTCCCTTGGTCGTTCCGCTTTGCAGAATTTATCGATTAACGGCTTTTCTGTGCTTCTTGGGCACCTGCACCAGGGCTGTTCTAGGTATTAAATATTGACTAAACAGCCATTTTGAAATTCCTCTAAATCAGTGCTTCCCAACCCAGTCCATGGAGACCCGCAGACGGTCCGCATTTTTGCTCCCTCCCAGCTTCCTTCTGGTTGACTGTATGCGGGTCGCTGAGGATTGGATTGTGAAACGCTGCTCTAAATCGTGTTGCTGTCACTGATGGGGCTTTCCATGTTGGTGACACTTACTTGGCCTGTGGCATGAAATGTGACTCGTGTGGCATTTTCCTTTCTGTCTATGTGCACAGAGGGCAGAGCTCAGCCACTGGGGCAGGAGGGTGATTCTTCTCAGCTTGGATCTTTTGCACTTCCCTCTCTCTCTCCTCTTCATTCTCCTGACTCTTTGGAAGAGCTGTCTCTCTCTGAGAGTCCCAATCAAGCCCCTGTGGCATCAGTGCCGTTTGGCTCCGGCCTCACATCTATAGAGTTTTCTGAACGGCCAAGCCAGGATGTGCCTTTGAGTGAAGAGGTGAAAATGTTTGAATCTTTTACGGTGTCAAAACTAGGTCTGGCTGGTGATGATCATAGCCTCTCTGGTGGGTTGGACAAGGACAGTGTGAAGGCAGCCACCTTCTCTCCTGGAGAAACCGATCGGTTCTTAAGTTCGCTTATGACCTCGGAGGTTGATCTTGGGTCCAAGGTTGATCCAGGAAAGTCTGGGCGATGTGAAGATAGTGGAGTTGCATCCTCTCCGGATGAGAAATTTGGCAGTTCAGTTGGATCTCATGAGGATGGCAAAACTGATAGTGGTAAGGAAGGGTTTGATAAAGATTCAGAATCTGGAGAATCTACTGGATCGACTCCAACTCAGTCACCCACTAACCCGAACATCACGACTGAGTCTTTTCTTTCGTATGCACCCTCTAACCCGACAGCAAAACTGGACGCTCCGCTCATTGCCTCCTGTGCTTTCATGAAGGATGTAGATGAACCAGCTAAAGACATTTTTTCACCAAAAACATCTTGGCGTGAAACTGATCTGCTTGCAAGCAAGCTGGAAGTCGATGATGATTTTCTGGGTGAGATTAAAGCCTCCAGTGCTGCAAAGAATCCGTTCCAGGGGTTCTCGCCTATAGGGGATTCTAGCAGTGCATTTCCACAGTTGGGTGAGACAACTATGGATATCTCTACTGATATAAAGGCTGTAAAAGTATCTGAAAGTCCCACACCAGACTTGGTACCACATGCACATGAAGGTGAACCCCAAGATGCTGCTCTGAATAAGCCAAAAGAAGAAGCAACTGTTGATTTAGTGCAGATGACCTCTGACCCTGTAAAGGATTTGCCTGATGTTCCTGTGCACTCAGTTTTAACTGAAGAGTCTAAGGAACCTTCAGCACCTCCATCTCTGCCAGATATCCTGAAGTCGTCTCCTCTGAACCCTGAGAAAATAGACTCAGGGTCATCAGAAGCAAGCTCTGATAATGACCAGAGTCCAACAGAGGAAGTACAGATGGACAATAACCCTATGACTTATTCTGCCACTAACCCGTTTGCCTTTGACACTAAGATCTCGCTATTGAAGGAAATGGCTGAAGAAACTGAGGCTCGTGCTGCTGCCAAAGAAAATCTTGATGTTGAACCATGTACCGAGAAAAGCTTTGGTGCTTTTGACCTGGTGAAGGAGGCGGAAACCACCAAGGGCAAAGATCCACCTGCAGTGGAAACGGAACAAAAAGACTGGAATCTTTCAGGTAATGATTCGGTCAAATTCGGCACAGTGTCTCGGATCTCTCCAACTTCAGTGAACCTGCCGATCAGCTCACCTTCTCAACATCTAGCAACAGCAGAAGAATCCGATTCTGAGAGTCCAATGACTGACTCCTTGTCTCCAGTGCTGGAAGCGATGGCAAAGAACCCCGCAAGTTTTCAGATTGAATCTGAGAGCAAGCTCTCAGAAGAATCCAAAATCTCAATGGCTACTGTGATTAAGGGAGTGTACATGGAGGAGCATGATACGTCAGAGCATGAAGTCTCATCTGAGGAGTTTGAATTCATAGAAAGGCCTCCAAAGGGTGTAATGGACGAATTCTTAGAAACATTGGATAGTGCAAAGTTTGCAAAAGCACCAGAGATGGGTACAGATGATGATGCTTCACCAGGGTTTGGGCAGGGAGATCTAACCACTGAGGTTGAGTCAGCACTGGAGTCTCAACAAAGTTCCTACATGCTCCTAACACAGCCCATCTCTAGGGCTTCACCCCAAAAGTTCAAGGCAGATCTGGAGAAACCATTCGAGCCTTCAGAACTTGTGTACCAACCCCAAGAGGCTGCTGCTCCTCCGAAAGTCCCTCTTGTCCACTGTACATCAGAAGAGCCCGAGAAGGCTGCTCATCCACAGAAGACTGAGGACCAGGCAGCCAGTATGACAGCCCACACTGAAGCATCTACAGCTGCTAGCTTGGCACATCTAAGCACAGAAGCAGGTAATATGAGCATGGACGTAGACTTCTGTTCTCCCATACTCATTCACCATAAAGGGTTCTCCCTCTCCCTCACCATAGTTCCCCCCTCCCACACTCTTGTTTCAGTCTTTTATTTGATCCTTTCACCCCATGTGATTCTTTTTCTTTTCCTACTTCAGCATGCTAACCCATTAACTACTCAAAGTCTGAAAGTGGGTGTGTGCATGTGCATTTGCGTTTTGAGGGTGGATTCATAAAGCTGTACGTAAAATGCTTGGGTTCATGTAGTTTGCTCAGTCACTTCTGTTCATCCCTCTTCATTCATTTTGCCTAGTGTTCATTCTTGTGTGTCTGGGTAAGTATGAAGATGCATATTTTCTCCCTTAAAAATATGGAAATTGTCATTAATGCAGAACTGGGAAGTGCCAGAAGGATTGGCGAGGTGCCAGTCCAAGTTGTGCAGGGAGGAATGGTACTGAGTAACAGTGTAAATAGTTTTTGTATTAATATGCTAAAGAAAAGTGGTTACTTACTAATATGTCAGCATTTGTGAAGCTGCTTGACTTGCTCTGCAGAGAACGATTCAGTGACTATGCGCGGCGCTCTGGGCTTGCAGAGTGACTACAGAGTAATAATCGAATCCACTTAAACTTTTCCAGCCATGCACAACTGTTTTGGTTCGTTGATCTTGGAAACTTAATTGACTTTAGTGAGTGAAGGTCTTTCTGCACAAGACGCAAAGCCTTTTTGAAGGCCTGGTGTTTTGTGTCGTGCCTCTTCTTGAAGCACTTGTGAGCTGCTCAGGGTGAAACGGCACAGTGGTGACCTAGTAGGTGTGTCCAGGCTTCTTGGAGAGAAGCACATTTTACAAAGCATCTCGTAATTGAAGTGCTGGGCCTCGGGGGTGTGTCTTGTTCTAATGACTCCAAAAATGGTGCTTGTGTTTGGTTTGTCATTATGGTGGGCGGGGCTGCATTTTTCTTAATATATAAAATGAAATTGTTATAGTGCACAGCAGAATCTTTACTATGTTAAGAGAGGAAATCACGAGACGTGTTATGAGATCTGTTTGCAGGAGTCGGAGTTATTTTCCGTAGATGTTCTTTATTGTAAAGTGTGTGCCATTCTTCCCATTCAAAATGTATGACAGAATAGATTTTTGCATGGTTTAGTGTGGATTTAGTGCCCCCTAGTGTCCCATGGGTGTAAAGTTCATTTTGGAAAAGCGTTACAATGAGTCTAGGCTCAAGTTACTTAGTCATGCATGTTGTTGTTGTTTTTTTTTTTTTTTTTTTTTTTTTTTTTTTTTTTTTTGTGATGTTTTGTTAGTCATTGATTTATTTTGCTAGTTTGCTGCTAGTCATTTTACTCGGGTCTTGAGCTTTTTTTTTCCCTTCCTTAGGATCACTGTAGTAAAGTGATTCTGGTATGTCTGCAAACAACCCATTTTATTAGGTTGGAGAATGTTGATGTGCAGTTAAATGTTATGCTTGGTCATTTGGAATGAGTTTGTGAATGGCTGATTCACACCGTGGTGGGGTTTTGATGTCGGCCTGAAGCTCTGGATCTTTGCTTGGTTTTGGGTGCGAGTTCAGTGCTAAAACGGCCACAGTGAGTGTATGAAATTGACTAAATTTTCTGAAGGTTCTGCGCGTGTGTGAAAGTGATGGGGATGGGGGGGGGAGTTGAGAGAGCAAGTGGGAGAGAGAGGGAGGGAGGGAGAGACGGTCAGTGAAGGAGGAGAGGTTTAAAGTCACTGCGTCAGTCGGTTACTGGCTCATGCAGCCGTCGGACAGTCAGGTGACCTCGATCCTGCAGCACGGCTCCCGCCAGCCCCAGAAAGCTGCGGTCTCCTCAGTGGGGGGGGGGGCCTTGCCTTCACCGCACAGCACAGCCGTCGTTCTCATAAACCACCCGGGTCTCGCTCGACACTTCCGAGGCGGAGGCTCTGGAATGCCCAGCTGAACCCCCCCCCCGCTCTGGGTTTGAGACGCTCCGTCGTGGGAAAACAATATGGACAACCAGATTCCGAGAGCTTGGAAGGAGCACGGTATCATTTCTGGGGGGATTTGTTATCCATAGTGTGAAGGTTAAATTTACGGCTTTGTTAATTGGGGAGAAAACTGCATTTTATTTGCTGTGGTCTGTAGTGTAAAAATGAATAGCGACATGACTCTGCTAACTTTTAGCTATTGATGTTTCTGCTCGGGGTCCCAGACGGTGGTTATGCAGTGCTGTGCTTTTTATTTAATTTGCTCGAGCCTTTCGAAACGCAGAGAGGGTGTTTTTGCCAGTGCACCAACCTTTGGACAGACTGCGCCTCTCGCGCCCCCAGTTGCTGTGCTTGTGCAAAGTTTAAACTGATAGTCGGCACATTTCCAGCTGAGTGTTCGATTCGAGTGTCGCATCACATGGCCAGTGATTTACACCCCCAGCTTGGCTCATCTCCGCTGGCCTAGGTCACGTACCAGGCTTGTATCAGTGGATTATTAATCAGCAGCTGGAACAGGGGTTCAATGCAGGCATCTGGGCTTGTGCGTGATCTGATGTCATGCTTAGGTCAGAGGCCTGGTTTTCCATGACACAACTGCAGAATCCATAGGAAATGTGGGATATATCCATTATGGTAGCCAAGGTTACAGTATTGGAAGCTGTGCCTTAATGGTTGTGCAGGCCTTACCTTTGTATTTGAAACCATTTAAATGTGTTGATGGACACATCTTCTGTTTTGCCAATGCCTTCCTATGTTTAATCTAGCATTTCGATATAGATGAAAACTGGAACAGCCTCGGATTTGGGGGTGGTGGTGGTTGGGGGGGGGGGTCGCTGTACCTTTAAGATGGGAAAACACGAGCTGGAACCCAGCTTGGCGACCTACACCCCTTTCTGGCATGTCTTTGAGCCGAAGGTCAAACCGTTATCATAGTTGAGTAATGAAGTCTACGGGTGCTTAGTCACGATTGTCAATGAGCCCGTCTCGCTATGCTAGAGATATCTGTAGTCCTCTAATGACGATATAGGAGTCGGGTCCTACAGCATGGCTTTTGCCACGAGATATCCTTTTGCAGTTTCAGTGTTCTTAGAGGGTTAGGGTTTTAGCCCACCCACTCATTACGGATATTCAGCAGTGCGTATATGTGTGTGTGTGTTTGTTTTTTTTTTGAAGCACAAACCGATCGTTTTTATTTTATTTTGCTGTTAACGTGCACCAAGGTACGGCATTTTAATTGGACGCTGCAGCTTGGCACAGTCTCCATACTGATATGGGCGGCGTGGGGGGAAGATGCGGGAAGAAGGTGTTGGATCTGTGGGGTGTTTGTGATCAGACGCCACCGATCCAGGCATCTTTAGCTTGGGCTCCTGTAGGTACTCATTTACTGTGTTCGTATCAGATTTGTGTTGCTATGCTACAAAGATCAAATCAATTTTATTTCGCTAGTCCTTATTTGCTATCCTGCTGCAGATTATCTTGAAACGGATGTTATTAATATGAAGGTTAATCTAGGCTATGTATCCTATCTCTGCAGGAAAATGGTAGTAATTCGTATTTTAAATGTGGATTATCATAAAATAAACCGACGTGTTTGGTGTCAAATGCTGGGTCTTTACCTACTACAGCATGTGTATACATGCGAGTTATTTGTATTTTATGGGAAAACTGTGTTTTGGTTATATATTGGTTATGGTTGTAATATCAAAGCCACGTTTTTCCCCACTGCGTCGTGTCTGTGCTTGGCAGCGCCGTCCTGGTGCCATTTTAAAGCGCATGCATTTCCTAGCTTAACAGCCCCGGCCGGGGGCAGGGAGGAGACTGGCGAAGGGGCGCGGGGGCAGTCAGTCAGGGGCGGGGGGCAAATCAGCGGCGCGGCCGCCTGACCCGGCAGGAAGTGAAAAGCCGCTCGGCGGAGTGACGGCGCTCGGAGCGCAAGATGGATTCCAAGCTGGGTCGGTGCGCCGCTTCGCTGTCCGTCTGCCGTCCGAATCTACGCGGTTTAAATACGGTTTACGGTAACTGTTAGCGGGAGAGGGGCGGTGGGGCGAACCGGCTGTCCGTCTCTCTCCCTCGTGCGCTGTAGGCGGTGTCGGCGCCGGCCCGTATCGAAGCGGGTGTCGTAAATGCGAGTCCCATTTTATATATATATATATATAAGGTTTGATAGGAGAGGCGTGTAAGTGGGTGAGATCCGCTAATGTGCGGGTTATTTATAGTCCCGCCTGCAGAAGCAGACGGACGCGGCTTTTAACTCTCCACGTTAATATTATGGACGGAGCTTCGCTGCTTTTTGGGCTGGTGGTTTGCACCGTGCTCTTTCGCAGTTATCCGGCGCTTTTTGCACTTCGGGGGGTTTGATTAGCTTTGATTTTACACAACGCTGCAACATAATTCGGTTAATGGATAATGTCGCTTTAAAGGTTGAGGGGTTTGCCAGGGCTGTGAATGGCGACGACAGCGGAACATTAAAGCTCCTTGGAAAACATTTGGGCTTCTAAAACGGTCCTGCCTGAAAACCTCCCCGATAAACCGGCATGTCGATGGGGGCTGTTTTGCTTCAGCTTAGGTAGGTCATGCCGTTTAACGAACATGTCAGTGTGTTGCGAAAAGCGGAGTTAAGGTCAAACGCATAGTGAGGAACGTGTTAATATGTAATCAGCTGAGGGCATTGGCTTTTCATTCCCTCCCCATGTCTGGAATGGTAGTCAGAAACTGGTTCTGTAAACGTAAAGTCCTTGTCACAAGTTGACCCACAGCCCACAGTGTTGCTATTCTGGTAGCTGAGGGTGTGTCGTGCTATTCTCTCTCTTCAGGCTCCCAATATGGCCTTCCGTATGTTGGTGAGGCAAACTGAGCAAAACGGACCTTTAAGAACGCTGGTTGCTGGTTCCAGTCCTCCGTAGAAGTTCCGTGGTTCGGTTGTAACTTGATTTGATCCTTAGTTACCCCAGGCAAATATCAGGCTGTAATAATCAAAAGCATCAGCTAAGCAGTTAGACATAAATGTTCCCATGTGACTCTGGGGGTGGGTGTGGGTTCTTTAATCTTGTTTACATGTTTACAGTGGCTGATTATGGCTCGTTGTGTGATGGGGGTTTATTACTGTTTTTTTTGTTTTTGGTTTTTGACACTATCTCTCCCCCCCCCCCCCCTCCCCCCACAGTGGTGGACCTCTTGTACTGGCGCGATGTCAAGGCGACGGGCGTGGTGTTCGGGGCAGCTCTGTTCCTGCTGCTCTCCCTGTCCGTCTGCAGCATCATCAGCGTCTGCTCCTACGTGGGTCTGGCCCTGCTCTCCGTCACCATCACCTTCAGGATATATAAGGGCATCCTGCAGGCCGTGCAGAAGTCTGACGAGGGGCACCCCTTCAAGTGAGTGCTGGGGGTGTTACCGGGATTCCCCAGTCGGAACATTGCAGAGGACATTCCCGGCAGCCCTGATCTGGTGCCCTTTGTCCTGTTTGGTTTGATGTAATGTTAAAAAGACAAATATATCTTGAGCTCGTTTTTTAAAATAGACTTTATAGAAAAGAGTCTAGATAATTTTACATTTAAGAGGAACCACCTGATTTTTATTAAGGGCAAAATGGCTGTACCTGTTAGTTTAGAACCCGTCTTGCTTAATTGCAGGAGTTTTACTGTTTGGTGTTCAGTGTGTTTTGGTGTTCAGTGGGCCTCTCTTTAATTGCCTGCACCATTGATGTCCTTTTGGTCTTGCCAAATGCTTAAGGTTGAATTAAATGGTCTTTGCTTTGGAAGTAAAAGTGAGATCTGCTTAATTCTGTAGCACTCAAGCATAAAAAAACTTTGCTAATCTTTTTATATCCCCTTTGTGGGTGGGGGGAATCTGAAAGGCTGTAAGGAAAATCTGACTTTTAGAGACTGATAAGAGCCTGTTTTGAGCCCGCTGATGTGCTCCTTAAGGGGCTGTATCTGAGAGAGTTGGTGTATCTGTGAGTTACTCGCGCAGTGTGTGTGGTGAATGTGGCAATTTGCTCCACATCCCCAGGGCTTATCTTACCCAGGATGTGACCCTGTCTGAGGATCTGGTGCACAAGTACAGCGATGTGGCTCTTACTCACCTCAACTGCACCCTCAAGGAGCTACGGCGACTTTTCCTGGTGGAGGATCTGGTGGATTCCTTGAAGGTGAGACACCACTCTGCTGCTGCACTGGATGTTGATGATGATGATGATGATGATGATGATTTTGGGCTTGGTGCTGCATTTCTGCTGGTTCTCAGAGTTCTTGCGTCCTATGTCAGGCATAGCGTTTTTTTTCCATGTTCCTTCTTGGTCCCGGGTCTCTGCTGCACTGGACTGCAAACTACGTCAGACTGTGTGAATCTCAAAGCCCACAATCACCTGAAGCAGCTGTTTGTTAGGGCTGTTGTGTATGGAAAGGCCGTGGTCTGCTGGTCCCCCAGTTGTTACTTTTGCTGTTGTCCTTTCCTCCCCTTCTTGCTGGTAACTGCGGTGTATTTTGCTTATTTGTACGCATCTGTGAAGCCATGTGCTTCTGTTGTATCGGCCTCAGTTGTTGCTTGCTGGCTTCCTGTAGATGTAGTGTGATATCACTGGCTGCACTTGCATTCTCAGGACTGCCTGCCTTAAGCACTGCGCACCAGTATAGCTCTGCTGCCTGCTCTCTATCCAGTAGTTCTTGTATGAAGACACACACACACACACACACGTATATGAAAGTGAAATATAGTTCCTCTAAATTGGTTCTGGTGTTTCTGTATGCTTTCACATATTTATAAAGTGGCTGCTGTGTTTGCCTGTGCACACTTGCCTGTGCTGGTGGAGGCCAGCAGAGCTCTTGGTGGGATCCAGGGGTGGCTGTAGCTTGGGGCCCCTTCAGGCTGAGCTGGGAGAGTTTCCCCTCACACAAAGGGCCCTTTTAGAGAGCAATCAGCTTCACAGGCCCAGGTGCTTCCCAGCCACAGTGAGCCCTTTTCACGGCTTGTGGGCCCAGGAGTTTTTATGAGAAGCATTGTGGTACTGTGTTTGTGTGTGAAGGAAATGTGTGTTTGGGGGCGTTGGTGAGTTTAACCCTTTCCACGTATTTCCTTGGGCCATGTTTGCACACATCACTTTTGATTGTGCTCAGTGCACTTTTCTTATCCCATTTTATTATCCTGGTCTCGAGCAGCTTGTGCTTTTCGTACTGAGATTAGCTGAGTGTGTTGTTCACCTGTTGCACTTAAGGGTCTTTTTGATCTGACTTTTTGTCATCAGTGTTGGGCCTAGCAGTGTGTCTCTGTCTGAGGCTATCGATGGCTGCACTCATGAAACTTTGAATCGTGTTGTCTTGCCTTGCTGCTCAGGAGGACCATGCACTGGCGTGCTGTTTATCCCACCTGATCTGGCCAGCAGCAGCAGTGTCCTTATTTGGCACTGGAAAGGGGGGTGTGGAGTTTCATGGTGACCCGCTGACCTTTTCTTAAGGTTCCGTGCGGCATCCGTGCGCAGCTTTTCCTAGCGGGGATCACTTGTTTCTGAGCGACGACTCCTAGCCAGCTTTCTAGTCATCTCTGTAAAACAGTGGCCGTCATCACCAAGCTTTTCCCCTGCTGCTGTAACCTCCCCCCCCCTCCCCCCACTGCTGTGACGGAGCTGGGCTGGGAGCTTAATGCTGGCGTGTACATTCCCGTTCCACAGCCGTTGCCGTGAGCCGTACGAGAGATGCTGTCCCGGCTAATTGGCTTATGGAGACGGGCCCTTAAGTAGCTATGTGTGTGGAGACTCATTCTATCCTGACAGGCCTGTGCTGCATACGCATGCTGTGGATATAAAGTACAGCGGGAATGTTATTGTACAGAGCTGTGACTGTGTACATATGCTTAGCTGATGTAGCGAGTGGCCTCTGAGTACCAGTTAGTGGCCAATTCAGGCTCCCGGTGCCGTTGACCTCGTACTGGTATTATGACTGTCTTAGTTGGATATTTTAAGCGACGTGGTATTGGCTGTTTTACCGTCATCTTAAGTGCTAAAGGACATGGCCCCTTTACAGTGACACGTCACAGGTGGCCGTGTTGATTGTCATGCCGATGACGCGTGTGACCTCTCTGTGACCTCTCTGTGACCGTGATGTATTGACGAGTCCCTGCCCGCTCCTCTCCTCCTGCAGTTTGCCGTGCTGATGTGGATCCTGACGTACGTCGGTGCCTTGTTTAACGGCCTGACTCTGCTTATCCTGGGTAAGTACCAGTCTTGTCTATATTGCTGATGTGATGGGGTCTGTCCATTTTCAGGCTCTGTGGAAACATTTCTCTAGTGTGATGCATGAATGTTTTATCACATTACGGATACAGAGGACAGTGGTGGGGGGGGGGGGGCTGAAATTTGTCGAATGTTTCTCTACAGAAAGCTGGAAATGACGATACCGCATATCATTCGTGTGATTAACATCCTCCGTATGGTTTTCCTGCTTTGTTTAATGCCAGTATCTGATCAGTCATGTTCGCGAAAAGCTAATTCTTATGGTGCACGGCGGGTGAGTGCTGAATATCTGTGTCGGTTGATCCAGGCTGCAGCAGGAACTTTACTCATGTAGGTATTTCTTTAGTGTTACCGTAACTAATGTCGTCACGGGACTTGCGGTGGTCCTCGGGTTCTGCAGGCTGTAGTAACCCCTACAGTGCGTGGTGATTTGGGCTTTTATTGCTTTTTGCCGGCACTTGTTGGCTGCAGTGGATTTTGATGTGCCTTTAAAGCCCCTTTCCTTCAAGGTATTATGGAGCTAAACACAGGTGGCTTTTTGATTCGGCCTCCGGTTGGGGCAGGGGGGTCTTGAGCTTCTGGTATTTTAGGAAAAGGGCGAAGCTGATTAGGAGAGATTGTTCAGTGCTGTGTGGTGAGGCTGCGCAGGTGCCAAGATCCTGAAGTTTACTGTTCTGACCTCACCATTTGACTACCATAAGTTTGATTTTCTCAGTGTGTTAAAGCTGTTTTTGTTAGATAGGAATAGCTGTGTGTGTGTGGGGTTGTTGTTGGGTTTTTTTTTTTTTTTTAAATGGTGTCTTGTCATCTTTTGGTACAGGTCTGATTGCTGTGTTCAGTACCCCAGTAATTTATGAAAAACACCAGGTAAGTACCATGCTGATGTAGGCTTGAATTCTCATCTCTTTAAACCAAACCCAAAAATTATGTTCAGAAATATTTGCGCATCCGTGGCTGATTTACCTTGCAGTTTCTGCAGTAACCACATGGGGCAGTTTACCCTCACTGGCTGCTGTGGCCTGTGTCCCTGTTCATGATGCCCGCTGTGCCCTTTTATTGTACCCTTTTTAACTCTCTCCCTCCAGGCACAGATTGATCATTACTTGGCCCTGGCAAGAAACCAAATCAAAGACATTTTTGGAAAGTACGTGTCCGGCTGCTTTTTTTTTTTTTTTTTAGTAACTGTTACAGGCTTAAGTTTTGCAGTGATGTTTTAGCGTTTGCGTGACATTTACAGTCTGCTCGCCTTCGGAATGCGGACGCCGGTGTTCTGCAGACGCGCGAGCTAAACATTCCTAAACCTCTGCTGTTCCTCACGTCTCTCTGGCAGGATCCAGGCTAAAGTACCGGGGATGAAGCCCAAGGCGGAGTGAAGGCGGCGTCTGGAGAGCCCCGGGGTTCAGGGCCGCGTGGGGGGGGGGCCCTGCCCAGGTCACACCCTTCACATTTCACATACTGTCCGCAAACCCCCGTCCTAGCTCATCAGTTCTAGTGCTACGGCAAGCTGAACGTTTAACCAGCCGTGACCCCTCCCCCCTCCGCCCAGACCACCACCGCAACTAGCTTGTGAGCCTTATATACCACTGCGAATAAAATTTGAATCAAATTTACCGGAGAGTGACAGAGGAGGAGTGTGAGTTGAGTGTTTTAGAGCATGGAGCTCAGTCTTGGCCAGGCTTGTTCACCATGTAAGAGAAGGTGACTCATTTCTCCTTCCTTCTCCTTCCTTTTCCCGTCACCTGCTGTCCGTGTGGTCAAACATGAAGATTGGCTGCTTTTTTTAAGGGGGATGTAACACCAATTGAATGGTACTGGGGGGGAGGGGTTCGGTTTTTTTCGGTATGATTAAAACTTAGTGGTGTTGTGATTTTACCGTTTTATTGATTGACTATGTAGTATTTCACAGGGCTTCTAGCTTTCTTCAGCAGATCCAGTGGTGGAGACCTACTTCATAGACCCTCATGCTTCTGAGTGTTTCAACAAACAAACATTTAGTACTTTTTGCGAGAAACTACGTTGTTGTTTCACCATATTGCAGCCGAGTATTTAGGGGAGGAAAACTTATTTAAAAAAAGTTTACACACTTAAACAAAAAAAAAAAAGCTTAAAAAAATGTCTGTGGACCCAATATCTAAAGCTGCAAAATTATGTAAACTTGGGAAATTCAAGCAGTGTTTGTTATGCAAGTAAATGTGAATGAAACTTCATACAGTTGTGATGAATTCTGCTGAGACTCGTCTGTGGAATGCATTGTGAAATGTAAACCGATACCAATAAAGCTTATAGACAAATGTATGTCTGGGCTGTTTTCCTTCCCTGACTGTGTTGATACTTAAAATGCTTTACATGAGCAATGGGGCCCTGGTGAAGCGGCAGGACCAAATTTATCAAATTAGATTTAGGGGATAATTAGGAGGCCTGATTTGAAATTTTAGCCAGGCCTCAGAGCACATCCCCTACTCCCTTGATAGGTTTCCCCCAGGGGCCAATATCTGACCATCTGAAGGATTGCACCATTTTTACAGCAGTATCACTGCACTGGGGTATTTGGAGCCACACAGGATGGGCTCCCCCTGTTGGCCACACCAGCAGCGACCCATCTTTCCTGGTTGGTCTCCCATCCAAGCTTCAGGTGTATTACCCAGTCTGAACTGCAGGTGCACTGCTAATGTGTAGCAGCATGGCTGAAAGTAATAATAAACACTTAATTTCCCTAAAGGGATTACTTTCTTCATGCTACCCCCACTTGCTCACTGGAGGTGCTGGGGGTTAAGGGCCTTGCTACGTGGTAAGGCTGGGTTTGAACCCGCAACCTTCAGAGCAGAAGGTACACAGGCTTAGCCCACTGAGCCACACATAGCCCCTACTACTGGTGGTTTGGTTTTGAGTGCTGTTGGGAGAATAACAGCCCATCAGTTACTGTAGTGTTTCCCAATGTGGACACAGTTGGTCCAGCCAAAAAAACATGGACTGAGGACCACATTGGGAAATGCTGTGTTAGTGACTACCAGCACTCACCATGAATTGTGGCTTACTGTAATACAAAGTGTTGGGCCCTTAGGGAACTTTAATTAAAAAAAAAAAAATTTTAAAAAAGGGAATTTGTTTTCAAAATGCAAAGATGCATTTCTCTTCGTCTAGTTAAAGCCACCAAAGTGCAGCCAGAAGACCAGACTCACTTAACCATCTCTTTACTGTAAATAGAACATTACTTTGCACATTCAGTTACATTAATAAATTAAAAAAAAAATGTCATTCATACAATAACTTTGCCCCATTCGTTTCCTCAACACATTTTTAAATTTGAAAAATAAATTTTCATGCACAGAGAATTTCTCTAATTTACAATTATAATACAATCAAGTTCAGGACACGCTAGACAAATCATTTACATAGAAAAAAACGTACAAAATGTAAAAACAGTGGACAAAGATCAATATTCAGTAGGGACCCACACAACGTTCATTACAGTTTGCTTTCACGCGGTAGCTAGATACAGTGAGACGTCACGGAACAGGCTAATGATCGGACGGCACAGACGGGGTAGGAGAGCAGAGAGACGACTGTCAGAGTACAGGCTGCATAGTTCAGCTTTGGTGTGTCTGTACTTCCTTTTCTGCACAGGAAGTTCTGTGTCGAGGTGGACAGCTGAAGGTTGCTTCGTTCACTTGTACCAGTAGCACTATTATCTTTGCACTATTACCATGACCTTTGTCACTACAGTTCCCTGGCGGACGATCTCCTTTGTTACTTAAGGAATGCAGTTTGTTGCAATTGTTGACATGCGTAAAAAGGAACACCCCCCAGTTAGCTAGTTAAAAGTACAGTACTTGTGCCTGGAGTGAGTCCTGAGCTTTCCCTGTGATATTTGGATATTAGAGGAAGAGCTAGCTATCAATATGTAACGAAATATGGACGACTAGGTGTTGTGCAAAAAAAAAAGAAAAAAAAATCCTTTCCTGCATATCAAATAACTAATTCTTAACACTACTGAGAGCCCTCGATATGCAATCTAATAGCACCAGAGGTGTACAAAACAATCAGAACCATGACACCGAAGGAACACAATACAAAAAAATCTACAAAAGGCACTTATGTTTCACTGTCAAAATAAAGGCTTTCACATAATTAAAAAATAATGGCCTGAATGAAATGAAAGATCTCACATGTAGCTATCTCAGTGGTCAAAAGCAAGGGGATAGGGAATTAACGTTTTGCCACTTTGTGGAAAGCGGATGGGAATGTAAACAGGTTTTTTTTTTTTTTTATTTAGCAGATTGCTATAAAAACCGTCTGTGGCAAGAGTGTGGTTTGGTGAAGCAGGCCGTCCGCGCGCATGGCATGTCGTCGTGCGGTGACCCACTTCTGGTTCCGTAGGAGGTCATTGCACAGCGCTAAGTCCAGGCCGCTTCCCCTTAGCTTGCGCGGGCCGTCGGCGTCCTTGTTTGACGTGACGGAGATTCAGGTGCAGCATCTGTTTAAGGGTTGTAGCAGCTAGACACTTGTGGCATGGGGAATCCTTCTGACGCAATGCCAAGGGTGTCCGTGACCCGTCCCGTGGGGGGTGGGCTCCTTCTTACAAGCACTTCCACACGAACACACGGGGGGGGGAGGGGGGAGTACAGGTGCTAAAAAACCTTGACTTAACATTAAAAAAAAATCCCTAAACATCACACAAAATGTTGATTTATAAGTATGATTGAAAGAAGAATGTGTCTCACAGGGATGACTAATTAGATTGTAGAGCAGGTGGGACCAACCAATCAGATGTCATGGACGTTCTCTACAATCTGATTGGTTATCTCTCTCAATCACTTATTTTTTGTTCTGCCCTCAAAAAAGTTTGTGTAAATAAAACTCCCAGGAGCTGATATTTCAGCCACATGAACTGTGACACCTACTCCACTGGTAAGCAATAATTCCTGGCCTTACCTGCAGTCATCGCCTCCTGTGCTTATCACGTATTTGTCGTCGTAGGAGAAGCGTATGTTGGTCACGTGAGCAGAGTGCCCATAGTATCGCTTGTGTTTGGCCTGCAGGGCAACCAGGCAAGTGGAGGTCAAACTCAGTTAAATTTTTTTGCCAAAGTAGGAGCTTGTTAACATGACTGAAAGTTGGTACTTGCGGAGCAGTATCTTGGTTTCTTATTTATAGAAGTTTAAGCCAAAATGAAGCAAAACTGAGCAATATGGACAGCAGATCCTTCCTTCACTGATCACTGTACACATCTGACAAAAAAGCCTTTGGTGTTTTAAAAAGTCACTTACAAATTTCTCAGCGCTGGGGAAGTCAAAGAGTTTGACAAGGCCGAAGTCATCGCCAGTGACCACGTTCAGTCCAGCGTGTGAGACACAGGCACAGTTAACGTCTGCTTTGTCCGCGTTGCGAGGCCAGATGCCCAGCACCTCCTCTCCCAGGGTGCTACAGTGAGACATATAAACAAAGCAGAGCGTGAGGAACCTGACGAGACGCCCGTAAGCGGGTGTGAGAGCCCCACTCACCTCGTCCAAGTGGCCCAGGTGATCTTCTCTACGAGCGGCTGCTCCGTCACCAGCTTCCCCGTGGGCACCTCGTGCACCTGCCGCTTGTATGTTCCTGTTGACACCTGCCAAAGCCATCAGTGGGCTCACGGTGAGCACAGAAGAACATCTCTGCTGCAGAAGCGAGAGCATCACCCCAGCTCATTGCCCCCCCCTACACTTCCACTACGATAAGTGGGATATTCTTAGTACTTTTGGTTTTAATGTCTTTCTGTGGTCAAACAGGAGACCAGTCATCTGAGCTCCATGGGTTTAAAATGAGCAGCTGATTGACTAGGTACGATCACCCCCACCCCCTGGGGCTGAGCATTCACTTGGTCTGGGTGTGCGTTATTCAGGCATGTTCCTCCATGGACACCCCTGGGGATGAGATCTGCAGAAGGATTCCACATTAGCGGCTTCTCCGCTGGGGTGCTGTGCTATAAATAATCATGACCTGACATCCCCAGGTCTAAAAATACCCACCGGCAGAGTCTGCTCAGCGACGGCGGCAAGATCTCTGCATGTGTGTGTGTGTTGGGGGTTTGTTTATACCAAATGTCCCCATAATTGTGATAAAACCCTGTTATTTTGACATTGTGGGGACATTTTTCAGTTCCCACAAGGGAAAACTCAATTTTATAAAAACCAGTGACTGTAGGGGTTAAGGGTGTCATTGCTGGGATTAAGGTCCCCACAAAGGTATGAATATGAGTGTGTGTGCGTATGTGTGTGCATGTGTGTTTACTTGGGTGTGTGTTTCTGTATGTGAGTGTTTGTGAATGTGTGTGAGAGTGTGTGCAAGTGTGTGTGTACATGTGTGTGTGAGTGTCTGTGTATGTGCGTGTGTGTCAGTGTCTGTGAATGCATGTGTGTGTCAGTGTTTGTGTGTGCGTGTGTGTGTGTGAGTGTGTGCGCGTGTTTGTGGGACGACCGCAGCAAAGAGGAGAACCTTAAGGGTAGAGGCTGATTTCTTCTTCTGCATTAAGCCCAACACCGTAGCCAGAGTGCAGGCTGACACACACCTCCCCAAAAAGATGACTGCGTTGTGTTGATGTGGACCCCTAAGATACTGACTGCCAGTGCAGGAATGCCGACACAGACGTATGCGCCGTCTTTAATGCCGCAGGCTCTGCGTAAGGTCAGGGCATGTGCTTGACGCAGAAATACAAAACGACCTCATGGCGGCAACCACGAAGCTCTCGGGAAGGGAAGGCTGGAAAGACGACCATTTGCCAACACAAAAGTTAAAGCACAGAAATTCCAGCTGGAGAACAAACTGTTTATTCAGTCGATGCTCCCCCCCTCCCCCCACCTACCTGAATGTACTTGCTGTCAGCAGAGAAGTCCATCTGGATAACGAAGCTGGGGATGTCCTTACAATAGCCGATGCGGCTGAGCGAAGGCCCCAAAGTCAGGTCGTAGAAGTCGACCGTCTTCTCCACTGAGCCCACGGCCAGGAAGCGGTTATCAGGGCTAAAGCTGAAGGGGGGGGGGCAGGGACAGGGTGACCCCAGATCAACATGGACACTTTGACACTGTCACAATTTATGACGGTCATGTTGAGAACTGGACGTGATGTAGTGTTGAATCTTTGTTGTATATTGAGTTCCTTGTATTAGAGCCATTTGTAATTTTGGTGTTGTAATACAGCAACTGTAACCACATAATTTCCTCAGGGATCAATAAAGTATTCTGAATCTGAATCTGAATGGGTATTGCTAGTCAATGAGCTAGATGTAGTGAAATTTCCGTATCAGAAGCCGGTTGGCAGGTTAAATTGTTTTTAAATAATGATGATTATGCAATACTGCACTGAGCAATAAGAGTATACAGCTCACACTTCCTCGCTGTTAATTATGGTATCAATGATATCAAAATAACGTGGTAAATCTTTTGTATGTAGCTTCCTCGCTAATGTAGTTTACTGCCTTCGTTACCATTATGTCACCCAGCACAGTCAACACGATAATAGTGCTTTAAGTGTCTCTTTTTGGGTGGCGCTCCGGCTTTCGGGGGGGGCTCACCGGATGTCCTGGATGGCCGTGCTGCGGTCCCGTTTCTTGCCCCACACCTTGAGCGAGTTGACGAGCAGGACGATGAACTCTCCGTTCTTCATGCCGATGGAGACCATCTCGCCGTCGGGGCTGTAATTGGCGCACTTGGCTGCATGCCCCAGACTCACCTTGTTCAGCAGTTTCTGATGGTGATTGGGTGGGGAGGGGGGGGGGCAGATGAATCAATCAGAGCTGACAAGAACACAGTGCCACAAGAAAAGCCGTCTGTGCGGTCATAAGGGATCGCACCAGTCAGCATACGGGATAACACTGGGTCATCTGATGAGGTCATCAGGACACATAACATCTCAACTTCACAATGCCAAGACCGTCATACAACCAAAAAATATCAGCTGTGTATTTCCGCACACAATCTCCGAGGTCAGTCTGTGGGAGTCGCCCAGTGCCCACGTACAAAGAGGGCAGGCTGATGTCCCGCCTCCCACCTTGTCGGCTAGGTCCCAGATACGGATGGTCCCGTCGTCGCTGGCTGAGATAAACATGTCCTTGGCCGGGTGGGCGGCCAGACCCCAGATCTCCCCCTGCATATGCCCGTTGGTCAGGATGTTCGAGGCGGCGTTCTTTTCTCCCACTTCGATGATCTCGCCGTCCTTGGTGCCCACCAGGATTTTGCCCTGGGGGCAGGTGGGAGGTGGAGGCCATGTCATTCGAGAAGGGGTCTGACCCCATGAGCCACACTCTAGTGCGTGCGGGCGCCCCTGAGCGACTCCTCACCTTGCCGCGGCACACAGACCTCACGCACTCCACCGGCTGGCCCGTCTCCAGCTGGAACGCCCGACAGCGCTTCAGCTCCTGGTCCCACAGCTTGACGGCCCCGCCCTCCTTTGTTCTGCGTCAAACAGACAGACCCTCCATGTCCACTACGAACATGCAGCGCCACCAAGGCAATGATCCCATTCATTCCACAAACAGATTTTAAGTCTTGTCTATTATTAATCTACGAAGAATTTTTAACGACGGACGGTTATTTATGCAAAATTAGTCTCGGTCACAGCGGGGTGAGAGAACGACTACATGACAGAAAGTTTACAGCTGCCCTTCAGGAACTTCTGGAACACACTTCCGGAACGATTTCACACAAGCGGATTGTCGACTTGCTAGAAAGCACCCACCGAAATGTGCCATATTTCCCCTAAAGCTGATTAACCAAGGTGGGGGGGGGGATACAGGTCACTCCAGGCAGGTGGCGCTGTGGTGACCGCAGAGGGTGACAGGAATGCTGGGGATGTCCTCGCTGTGACCTTTGGTATTCCGTTTCACAGATGCTGCTCATACTATTTTGGACGGTCACATGACACCGGACTTACGCAGCCCTAAGCTCAGTCTGACGGCCGTGCAGAGAGAAGCGGGTGAAGCTGGAAAAAGACGCCGTCAACAGGCCAACATGGAAACATTCTGACATGAAATGAGTCTCCTGTATCCCCAGCATTCCTGTAATGTCACGTTAAAGCGGCAGTTTGGGACCAGCTATATGTGTAAATGAGCAGAATTGGAGGAAATTCGCTGTGGCAGAGCTGAGACTCACGGCCTCTCCTTCCCGCCGGTGACGATCAGGCCGTCCCGCAGCGTGGTGTACATGGTGAACACAGGTCCCGTGTGTGCCTTGGCCACCACCCGCACCAAAAAGTGCTCCCGCCACACGTACACATCTCCGTTTATTGCACCCGTGAAAGTGAGGTTGTTCTGCGGGGACAGAAACGGCAGTGTCAGCGCGCCGTGGGGGAGACCAGTCGCCAGTTAGATGCTAACGTGTAAATGTGTGGTGCCAGGAAACAATACAAAAATAACCGCAATAAAATAAAACCAAATAATAACCAAAACAAAAAATAAAATCAAGATGGTGTGGTGCAGATACAGTCCTACCTGCTCCGAACAGATTGTGCTCTTACTTAAAACATTTTCCTGCATAAATGTACAGTGTATGTTTGTGCATGTGACAAATAAAACGAAAAAAATGAAATTTGAAAAATATAGCAAGTGTCTGCCTCCCGGACAAACACACAGCTGTAGAGGGGATCAGGGCAACAATCACGGCTAGAATTATCTTTAATTTGGTCTCCACTCGGTGGCGGCACTCACAGCACCGAAGGCCACTGACAGCATGCTCTGCATCCGCGCTCCCTCCAGGCCGCCCAGCACCCCCTTCCTGTACATCAGCGAGCCCCCCGCCAAAGTCCAGAACTTGACGTGCTTCACGCCCACGGACACAAACTGTGAGTCCGAGTCGGGCCGGAACTCCACCACAAAGATGCGGTCCATGTGGCCGGTTTTGCTTGTCACTTTGGCACCTAGGAGGACCAGCAGAGCGGATCCCACCGGGTCAAAGAGAAGATCACATGGTCTCGATGGACAAATGCTCTCAAATACTGAAACAAACAGAACCATTCTTGGTGGACAGGTGTACTAAGTGGGCTTTCCAGGTGTCAGAAACAACTCAAAACTGGTGAGATTCCTAAATTCAATGCTTAAATAAGCAAAATCACATTAGCTATATAACCATTAGCCTATTGGGCTGACAATCAGAATGCTGAAGTCTAATTGGCCGATACCCTAATGAATGGCTAAATGTTCTGAACAGACATAAGAACATAAGAACTATACAAACGAGAGGAGGCCATTTGGCTCATCAAGCTCACTTGGGGAGAACTTAACTAATAGCTCAGCGTTAAGCACCTTCCTTAATACACACAGTCTATTAAGTCTAAGTAGCAGCTGGCTAAGCTAGCGGCTGGCTAAGCTAGCAGCCTACGAGCGCGTCGGCTCAGTGTGTGAGCTGCCTCACCTTCCTGCCAGCGCCACACAGTGATGGTGTGTTCAGGCTCGACGCCGACCGACAGCAACAGCTTGCCCGTGGCGCTGAAATTGATGTAGCCAATACCCTTGGTGTGGGAACAACGCAGGATGGAGAGAGTCTGCTTGCTCATGGCGTCCCAGATGTGGACAGTTGGGGTGGTCCCTGGGGAGGAGGAGCCCATCACTGTCGAGGACGTCTCGAAGGATAAGTCACTCAGTTGCGATAGCGTGACGGACTCTCGCTGATAGGGCCCCGACCTCCCATCTCCATAGTTTTACACCCAAAGCAATATGGCCGCCGGCAAGTAGCAAAATGCACCTGAAGCTTGAAGAGCTGCCCAGCCTTTTCAGACGCAAGGTAGGGATGAACATCAGCACCTCTGTTAAAGGTACAACAGCACTGCCCCTCCCAGCTTTTAACTTTTCCACTTCCCCTCAGAGCTGTACTCGATTGAAAGTTAACGGATGGATTTATGTCATGGAATGGGGGGGGGGCAGGACGACTCACAGAACCAATGAGATGCTCCACTGCATGGGTGAGGGTGGGCGTTTGGGGTGGGGGGGCATCCATATCTACAGAGAGCACATACCACCAACAGGAAAGCTCAGTACACAGGAGGAACTAAAAGGTACAGACAACCCAACTCAAGTAATGTACAAATGCTTCCCTGTTTGCTATAGACTCCCATTGGCACTAACCTGGTACAGTGACCATTTGGATCTCAGTGAAGCAATCAGAACGTCATGTGCCTATGAACAGCCCTAACATTCCCCAAGAGCCTAGGATCGGTCAATCCTCAATCACCCCCTCCCCCAAAATGCTTCAAAAAGTAACTAAATAGCTAGTGGGTGCAGCCTGAAGACTGTAGCTAACTAGCTTCTTAGAAGAACATACTGCTTCAGAATCTCTTGAACAAAGAATGCTTTTATTTAGTATTTAGTACGGCGACTGTTTGTGGCCAGCAGGGGGCCCCCAAACCTTGGAGGGCCCAACGTCTGTGCATTATTTGAGTGGTGGTGAACACCGCCCCCGCCAGGGAAACAACCTGGTGTTGCTGGAGTACGATGCTGACGGACAGGGGAAATGGAACGGGACGATCCCTGGGGGCGGGACAAACTGTCACACCACGAGCTGACTGACGCGAGGACGAGGGGGTAACAGTTTTCCACTTGGCAGCTTAGGTACAGATGGAACAGGGGGGCCCACGATGATTGGGGGGGGGCGTGGGGGAAGAATAATGGTGCGGTCTTACCTGGCAGGTCTGTGACATCGCCTGTTGTGTGTGTGCAATGGGGAATGGAGAAGCGTAAAAAAAAAAAACAGCTGGGATAAGTCACCTACTCTACTGCAGCTGAGGCCAAAAGAAAGCACAGCGAGCCCAGCAGGGGGCGCAGCGGGGCGGAAACGAAAACAGGCAAAAAGCCCAAGGAAAGGGGGCCTGGCCGAGAACGGCCGGTGTGGACACTCCCTCCACGGGAATAGCGGCGCACACTGGCACATGCTAACACACAACACACGCTAACACACAACACACGCATGTGGACACGGCTTGACATGCATGGTCAGGTGTGCAATCCAGACAGACAGACAGACAAACAGACAGACAGCCCCACACACACACACACACACACACACACACACACACACACACATAGACTCCTCAATGCTTACCTATCTGTCCAGTGGCAATGACATTCTTATACTTAGGGTGTTGATTGACAGTCAAGCAGAGGATGTCGTCTGTGTGTTCAAGGTAGAAGCTCTGGGTGCCTGATAGGAAGGAGCCATTTACATGCCAGGTCAGCCAGCACTTGGTTAAGTGGTTGTTTTGTTTCATTTGTTTGACCTTCAGTCTTTACAAGACTTGACAACACGGACTATTGCACATGCAGCAGATGAGCAAAGCAATAGCTGGTTAGGGCTTTCCCTTTAACCTTTTATTGACCTGTAACACATGCATGTTAACATGCGTGACAGATCCTTTAGCAGCTTTTGCTAGAGATCACGAGCTCACTGCACTGCCTGCACGGTAACGACCCCCCACTGGTGAGCACACATCCCAGTCACCTGTCGACAGGCTCTGCAATACGGCCACTGCTGCCGTGTGGAAGACGATGTCGGCGCCATCGTTGAGGTAATGCAGGTTGTTGCGACAGTCGAAGCCCCTGTATCCGAACACATGGTCTAGCACCAGCTCCTGGGAGGGAACAGGGCAGTGGGTGATGGGTCATGCACCAAATGCACCATGCTAAGGGTTAGCATTCCTCCGTAGTATGTTTGCTGAAGGACAGACCTCTACCAGCTTCTTCTTCTTTAAAACGTTGTTCTTTTGTAGTTTTTCTGGCTGGGGGGCAGCTCGACTCACAGGAGGCCTATGAACATCAGACAATGTGTCAACATCTGCCTCAGAAGATGAAACGGTGCCAAGCCGTTGTGATTTGCATGCTACCACTAGTGTCATTTTTATGATAATGTCCGGTAACTCAGTGTTTCTTGGCTCATCAGAAAGACGTGCAGGAAAACCAAATGCCTTCTCCTGGCCTTGTGACCTTCATCATTAAAGCGTGGGTGCAGCATACTTACAGAGAGCTTTACGAAGGTCTGCTCTGTGTCAGGTCAATGGGAGCCCGGTAAAATACTACAGCCCTTCCGAGTGAACTTTAACACTGCCGTTTGCTGGTACCCTGGCCAGTCGGCCTGCCAGCTCAGGTACAGCACAGTGGGGAAGGCAGGCCGATGTTCCGAAACCCACATGACTTCCTGAAGTCCCTTGAGGGTCACTGGTCTTTATCATGTTCGACTGTGGATAAGTTAAGCAAATCCCCTTGTAGGATTCCAGTAGGACTCCTGCATTTACTTTTATTGACCTGTTAGTTAAAACGTATCCCTGCCTTGACTGGCCTAGACCTCCTGAGGAGCGAGGGAGGGAGGGGGGGGGGCTCTCTGGTGCAGTGTTCATGCCATAATATTAATTAACTGGGTCTATTTAGTCAAAGGCTCAAGCACCACATGACTGACCAAACTAACGTGGCGGAGACAGAACAGCAAAACAACGCAACGATCATAAGAGGTACAGTATCACACAGAGAATCCCATATCAGGCTTCACTGTGATGGTTTACAACAACATCAACAGCCATGCATTCTATACATTTATATATACATTTGTAGACACTTTGGTTGGTGGCGCGGGGGAGGGAACATACTGTCCCCGGTCATTCCGTGCATACCATGTCAAAGTATGCACCGTGTAGGCACACGCCACGACACTGCGAGCGCCACAAACGTCACAGCGACACGATATGACCGCCTTTCTCCAGCGACAGGACACACCCACAGATACCACACTATGATATGCAGACACCCAGAGAACATCAACACACATGGGATGCCACTGTTGTTAGCGGTGATGCTACGCCGGACCAGGAAATGCGCAGAATACTGATGGCTTCATGTCGGACACGCAAGCAAACTGCCAGTGGCTGTCGCGCGCTTTACAGCGAATGCTGCATTTAAATGACTATTTACTCTGTTAAGGCAGTGTGTCTCAACTCGTCCTAGGCGGAATCCCAGGTGGTCCACGTTTTTGCTCCCTGCCAGACATTCTATGTTTCTGCTCTCAAAAACATGTCTGGGGGGTCCTTAAGGACAGGTTCGAGAAACACTGCTTTAAGGAATTAGTCCTAATCTAGAGTACAAATGCTGTGATAATATTCATTAATGGTAGTTTGCATAACCCTGAATCTAAAGCAGATTAGCAAATCAGATTATATTAAATTTCTAAAGCAAACGGTTTATTGTTAATCAAAGGGACATCACGGTGATCCAGTGCCTATCGGGAAACACAGGGAGATCAGGCTGGAAGAGAGGGAAGGGGGTCACTCGAACCCACAACCCGGGAGCTGTGAAAATCATGACGGGACCAAGAATTCCTTAACATTTAAATGGCTAAAGGCGGACTTTTGGAAAACAAAATGCATTCGGATTAGAGTCATATTTTACAAACTTAACAGATGTCTTTCCATCACACGTTAGTTTTTTCCCGAAAGCTCATCATTGCTTACATTTTGCAGATAGTGCTTTATCAAACAAACCTGTTGTGAACTGAGAGACAGACAGACAGGGAGAGAATGTCCAACAGTTAGATCACTTTTACAGTAATGTACACGGCAAAGAGAGAGAGATAGAGACACACCAGACCATGTCGCCATAGCAATGAACACAAGAGTGCAATGACTATGGACAAGCACTAGTTATGGCACTGCATCCTGTATGGACAGTGCATAACTATCACCCGAGTGATGGGCGGGGCAAGGCCAAACTCCTGTAAAATGCTGACCGTGAATCACAGACCGCAAGGCACTCTCTGTGAGCAGGCGGCCATTTGCAGCCATGCAGCCATCAGACTTGGTCACAACGACAGTCAGACCTCAGCTCCGAGCCAGGATTTCACCAGCTGAGTCTACCCACCCTCACTCACAGTGCAAAAATTTTTACACACAATTCCCCCCTCTCCCTGTTACAGTCATCACAGATCATGTGGCAGGGGCAGAATGTAACAATTTGCAAACTTGGGTTAGCTCAGTGAAAGATGTGGCCTGACATGCTATTTTTTACTAGCTAGCGGGCTGGTATTCAGCTGTTGTACTCAGCCTGCGTCTCAGGTGAGAAGTGAGCTTAATCTCCAGCCCTGCAGCGGGTCCTACATCTAGCTTTTCCAATCCCCTGCTGAGAAATGCAAACCAAAGTGACTAAAATGAGAAACCTACGACAGCCACATGACCCAATCGAATCCATTTTTTAAAGAAATAATTGATGCTTTATTGATCCCCGTGGGGAAATTTACGCCTCCCCTAACTTGCTCTCTGGAGGCGAGAGCATGCTGGCTGTGAAGGGCAGGGGGAGGCAGGAGTCCTCGCCTTCCGAGGACATTGCTGGACAGTAACATCAGACCCAGCGACTGCATGCTTAAAGTTCAGGTTACAGGAGGGTAACCAGTCCATCTTTTCTGGAAGTTCATGAATGGCTACAATCTTGATATAATTTGTTCCCCATTCTGACTCCCACTTTCACCTTCTGCTTTTAAGGGATCAGTGACATGAACTGGGAGAGGATAAGGGGAAGAAAAGATAATCAACTCTACTCCTGCAGGCACTGCACTGGCCAAATGTCACGTGTCGCTGTGACCAGGCGAGGGACAGAGGGCACATCGCAGTGGGGGTGGGGCTGGGGGGTGTGGCGCAACACCAAAGAGTTCAAAGAAGACATTTACCTGGATCCCCTTGTGTGGCAGCAGACAAAGCCAAGTGAGAGTTTTAGTGGAGGCGCGCGAGAGCCCGAGGACCCGCGCTCAGGGCCGCGGGCCGTTAGCGGCTAACGGAGTCATGCACAAGCATCCAGGGGGGGCTAAGTCCATCATTCCCACCCGGCGCAAACCATGCTCCTCAAGCATGCCAGGTAGGAAAGGTAGGGGGTGATACCGCGCATGGAAGAATGCACCAGGCTACGGCTCGAGAGCTGGGGGGGGGGTGGGGGTCATACCCTGGCGTCCCGGGACAAACTGTGTACTAAAGTTCCTATGGGGAGGGTAA
>JAABNX020000070.1:3050808-3093360 GCA_015163995.2 Mormyrus lacerda | reverse complement strand
ATAGCTCTGCATGTGTGTGTGTGTGTGTATATATATATATATATATATATGTAATATATATGTATCGTCCCGCATTGTGTTTCAGATGTGTCACGTGGGCAGGAAGGTGTGACAGCTCCCCCTGGTGTATGGAGGATATGTAGCAGGAGGTACTTACTTGACAATTCCCTGCCTCCAAAGGAATGCAAGTTAAAATACAACACAGACGTTAAGCACTTCTGACAGGACGTGAACAGGGTGGACAGGGACAGGCGGGTAGTGCGGGAGGGGGTGGAGGGTTAGCAATGGCTGGTAGATGGGGAGTGGGCTTTGTTATGCTGATGTGTGTGTGTGTGTGTGTGTATTGGGGGGGGGTGAAAGTGGACCTCACCGGAACAAACCCCAGAGCAAAGAGTCAAGCCCTCACACACTGTGAAACCTGTGATGTGAAACAAATGGAGAAGCCAATTTGGTCACCATGCTGGGAACTAATCAAGGGATGAAAACAGCACATGGTAACTTGTTCTGGTTAACCAGAAACCCATTTCTAAGGTGGAATATAGTTTTTATCTTAGCCTACAGGCTCACTGCTTCATGGGGCTAAAGGATGACAGGATGAAAAAAAGACCAATCATAGACAGGAGCAGGAAATAAAGAGACTTAGAAATGGGAGTGGCAGGTGGAGGATGGTCACTCCTGACCCCGAAATCCCGCCCATGCTAAATGGTCGCTGGACATGTGGCCCACAGTGGCCTGCGCTCATATGCACTGTGCATCCAGAGGGTGCTGGGCCAGCATCTCCTCATGTCGGATCAGCACAGGCTGGGCTGAGTTCCTGCAGGGTGAAGGTGAGTGTGCAGATGTGGGTGGATGATCCTGTCACCGAGAGCTTACTGACATCCAAACCACCCGGTGTCTTCTGTTACAGCTTGGACTGGATGTGACCTCGTCTGATGCCAAAGACACTAAGAGCCAGCCTGGCTGAAGCCCCCAGGACACGAGATGCCCCCCTCCCCATCAGAGACACATGCTACGGATCTCATCATGCAAACAATATGATACGATACCATCCGATCGGTTCTGACCTCTGTGCCCTCTACGAGGAAGAAACAGCCATCTGAAATTATTCATTACTACTGAGTGTCTAGCTGTGCCAGTCTGGCTGAATTCATCACGGTTCCCATGACATTTTTTGCATCACAGGAAAGCCAAACACAACAAAAGCCAACATAACATAATTTGAGTATGAAGAGACAGAAACATTCAGCCTCCCAAAGACCAAACCAGAGGTCATCTAAGACACCACGATATTAACCTCATACTCCAAACAATAGAAATGGGTTAGCAATGACTATTGGGAACGACTGAATGGAACATCAATATAAAATTAGCATGAGGCGAGCAAAACTTTCCAGGAAACTAGGAATCCCGCTTTGACATCTTCTCACAATGCGAAAGAGGAAATGTTCCTGGTGAAAAGTGCAATTGAGTAGGTGGTCTGACCAACTCATCCAGCGCATCCAGGGACAAAAACATACACCCACATGGTAAATAGTAAATTCCCAGTTGAGGGAAATGACGCATGTTCTATGTGAAATGAGCTAACTGCGGTTTGAAAATGGATTTAGACATTTACAGGTGTCAAAAACAAAAAATGTGAAATTTCAGGCCTTTCACTTTGCAATCACAGGTGATTAAAAATAATACCTGTGAAATGCAACATTTGTGTCCCCAGTCCGTCAATCTGCAGCGCAGACATTTTGAGTGGCCTTTTCTTTTTTCTAACGTTAAGCAAATACCCTGTGCAATACGCTGTGTGCGTTATCGCTGCTGAGCACCTGGGCAGTCATGCTGAGATCCACTCCCGCAGTGCGAGGGGAATGCAGCAAAAACAGGCACAGAGTCAAGTCACAAGCCATTAGAGAAGGAACTGTGAGATTTTGCCAACCTTAGCGAACAGTTCTGCAGGTATTAAAATTTTAATTATTATATGAAATCAAGTCAAAGCAAGTGGGTTTTATGCTTAAGCATCCAAGAATGTGGTCCTTGCCATGAAATGTATTATGTATAATTTAATCAGTACAGCATTCAATAGGATTATGGTCCATTTTCATGAGGTGGCTGGCCATGTGACACATAAGTATGGTCCTGGTGGAAGGACACAAACCATGTGGGTAGGTGGGGGGTACATTTTGGTGGCCAGTAAAGGGTACAAAAGTTGTTATAGGTTCAGGAATCTCCATAGCTGGACTGCCACAATGTGTTAGAGGAAGATATAACTTCTAGCTAGGGTGACCAACTAATCCAGGTCAGTATGAGCTACTTCAGGTTTTCCTTCATTGAAAGACTCCAGAATCCATCTGTTGCACATTAACATCAGAGACACATGCATGATTACAGGAGACTGACCAATCAGCACACAGCAAGAACTCTGTGCTTAAGTGAAATCTGGATCCTTACAAGGAAAAGGTTGAAATGGTGGTTTACAAACCCTGTCATAGCTCATAGTGTCCTTTCTGACATGGGTCAGATGGTTACCTAGAGTGCGTGGCAATCCATTACTATGCCATGTGTGTTAAATGGTGCATGAAACAGGGAGAAGGAGAGAGTGAAAGAAAGAATGCCAAAAGTTCAACAGAGGAGTGGAACCAGAAACTCCTGAGTAGGGAAGAAAAAAAAACCTTTTGGGTGGTTCAAGGTCATGTAGCTGCTCGAAGAAGGTGAGATTTTAGCGTTTCCTTTAATAAATATCCAGTTACGTTTATTAAGTATGCAGCTTTTTAGCTGTAGAATAATACCTTAATCCTCACCCACTGAATCGCTTATCATCTAGCTCTAAAAATTCAGAGAAAAATCCCACATCTGCCCTGGAAAAATATCACAGCAAAACAGAAACTTCCACTAGATGGCGGTACAAATCAAAGAGCGCAAACAAGCGCTGACTACCGTCTTACAGAGCTACTTGGGAATTACCTGGAATTAACACAGAACCAGCCTGTTAACATAACAGTGTGAATTTGTTTTAATCAAGCTGCTGACAGAAGGCAGCGGTACCATGGGTGCGATGGGAGCATGGCATTGTGGGTAAGGGAGGTGAGCGGACGGGCATGGGCAGAATCACAGCCATGAGGGGTGTACCTCTCCTCTGGTGACACCTCCTTCTGCTGCTGGTGTGGCTTGGTACCAGACATCTCCCGGATGCTGACGGCATAGATCTTGGTGGTGTAATCGACGCTCCTCTCCCTGGCCACATCGCTGTCGTAGCCTGCGGGGGGAGTTTGGGGGGGCCATCAGTAGAGGCCCAGTTGTAGGATCCTTGATCAATATGCTTAACTTGGATCATCTAATTATCTAAATGCAAATTCTTTCTTCTCCGTGTTCCTGGTTAAACATCACCGCACACTCCGAATTTTCCAGAAATGCTGGAAGGATCTGGTGGTCTCTATTGCCCACAAACAGTCATGGTACTTGGGGATACCTGCAGTGACTTTTTTAGGACGACACCCCAACCCCTGCTGCCATGCAGGAGCTATCATACCTCCATCCTCGTCGGTGTCGTCGTCGGATTCCTCACTGTCCACTGGCTTGGTCTCGCGGTTCCCCGTGGCCTCGCGTGCCCAGATCATGAGTGCCGTGTCGGCTCCGCCCACCGTCAGCAGCGTGGCGTCGTCCTGGGCCCAGCGCACGTTGGTCACATGGGCACTGTGACCCATGTACTTCTTAAATTTGGCATATTGACCCTGTGAATTGGATGCATGGACATGATCGCTGTGAAAGTAAACACCATGGTGCCGCGTGACACTACGGCTGGGCGATATTATGATTATTTAAGTCATCTCACTATTAGTTTGAACTGAAACACTTGTTTCTTGCATAATTGACGGTTACAGTACACTATATTAAAACAAATTCCATCAAGGTTGCTGGTAATTTACCGTTATATCTGTCACATGCTCCATAATTATCAGTAAAACAATTTGGTCATCATAATCAGTAAACCTCAGAGTAACCCATCGTATTTTTACATCTGAATTTTAGAATATCGCAATAAATATCGATATTGTGAAAATCTTGTGATATTATTTCTAGAATATACCGCCCTTCATGACACAGGGCAGAGTGGCCAATCTCTGAAAGCTCCATTAGATAGTAAAGGGTGTTGTTATTTCAGAGACAGGTACTCCTCAACTTACGATTGCGTTACGGGGTTATGTTCCAATTAACCCATCATGAGTGGAAAATATTCTAAGTTGAATATTAATTTTACATAATTAACAAGTAAATAACTACTGTCCCTGAATAAGCAAATAAAAACACAGTACGATGTGCTGTTGAACACTGAATGAGATGAAGAGTAGCTGTGCTTTTCTCTCCGATTTCGCACCGATCCTGCTCACACTACGACTCTGAGGCGTGCCCAAATCTACCCAGAATTCATAAATTGGCCGAGATGGAATTTGCAAAGTATTCCACAAAAGAAACTGATAGATCATACAAGTGCACCATTCTTATCAAACAGATGAATGTAGAGCAAGAACAACAGATTCACTTTGAAACCACTTTTCTCACAAACATGAGAGTGTGCTATGCGAACAGGTGGAAGCCAGAGCAAAATGTACATGAGCAAGTTTTATATGGCTGTAGCAAATCCAGTCTATAAAGTAAATAAAACTATAAAAGCCCGTAAAGTAAATATTGGCAATCAAATAAATTAGTTTTGTCATTCAAAGTAGGTCTAATAGGATTTTTTAATTTCAGGTAACGCTGTCAGTAAAATTCTATTTTATAGAGAGAGAGAGAGAGAGAGAGAGAGAGACGCAGCAGCATCAACAGAAACAAATTGAGGAATTTAAAACATGGATGCTTACCCTGTATATTCTTTCAGCTATTTAGCCCACTGATTCCTTTATTTTCAACCTTATTTTTGTGTGGAATGTCATCGCCAAACCTGTCCGTTTTTGCCCATATGTTGTTTAAAAATAAATAGTGGCAATGCTGCTATTGTTCATATTTCTTTATGATATAAGGCTTCAGTTTAAGGTGACATTCGTTAGGCATGCAGATTTTTTGTCCCTCTTTTAAATTGGAGCGAGCATGGAGCGATTTGACTGGAGCGGGAGGAAATTTTATTGGAGCGAGGACCGATGCGGAGCGGAGAGGCTTAGCATGAATTAGAGTGGAGGAGCGGGCGGAGCCAACGGCCTCGTGAGCGAGGAGCGGAAATTCACACCGCTCCACTCCGCTCACATGCTCTGGAGTGGATGCCGCCATCACTTGGCATCAGTAGAGACTATTGTACGACATATCGCTATCCTGATAATCAGACCACAACTCAAAGCTGATTCCTGAATGAGCATCGCAGTCTTCCTGTCGAAATATCATGTCGACCCACCATGAAGGTAAGGGCCCCTGTATATTCAGTGTGGCTGGTCCCCCTTTCACCTTGACTGGGTAGCTGAAGAGCTTCAGGAAGCCAAAGTCATCCCCGGTGGCCAGCAGCTTCCTGTCTTTGGTGAGCGAGGCAGCATTGACGTCCGTGATGTCGCTGTGCGAGGGCCAGATGCCCTCGCAGGCGGGGCCCAGTACGCAGCTCCAGGTGGCCCATTCCATCCTCTCGATCTGGGCGGGGGGAATAAGGCCGGCCACAGAACCAAGAATTGGCAAGAAAACCCGCAAAATAAAAGACAGTGACCATATTCACATTAAAAGTATCAGAATATCGGAGAAAACCGTTTAGATTGGTGTGGAAAGTCGGGGGAGGATGAACCCAGTCACTGTCCCTTCCTTACATCAGTGGTTCGAATGGTCTGTCTCTTTCCTCTTGGGGCCTCGAAGAACAAATGCTCTTTGGCACCAGAATTAACCTGAAGCAATTTACCTGCAACAGAGGGAACGTGTGTGACATGCAGGCCGGCGGGCGAGAGCAGGCTGGTTGTTTGCTGGACTCATTCCTGCTCCCATGAATCACAATGACAGACCAACTGGTGCAGACAAACTTCCAGGCGCCCGTCGTCTCAGAGATTAAGGAAAAAGTCTAAAATTAACCTGCTAAGCTTGTAAAAATAACAAAATATCAATCCACGGCGGAAAAGGAATTCCTGGCTGTGTGTGTTTAAGCAGTGACGCGAGTAGAGAGATGACGGCCCTAATATATCAAGGGTTTCAGGCCTTTATGGACTAAGAAGGAGAACAGCTTGTATGGCAGAAACTGGTGTGTCTCTCACTGAATGGGTCTGCATATACAGTGACGGTGTTTATACATGTGTGTGGGGGACACAGATTTTGGGGGCCCAGTTGGCCATGAACAGTCAGTACTCCACGTGGGACGTTTTTCAGTGGGGTTCTAGAAACAATCAATTCGGCCTGGTGCATACAGGGTGCCCCCCCCCCCTTGGGCAGAGAGTGCCACTTACCGCGGGTGTCCCAGTCAATGTGCGTGATGTAGCTGGACGCTCCCTTGCAGATGCCCACCCTCTTGCTGGTCAGCACGTTATAGATGTCTACAAAATTGTCGTGAGAAGCCACGGCCAGGTACTTCCCAGCATCTGTTCAGAGACAGGGGGCAGCGTGGGACCAGAGGCCTCAGGACCAAAGAGGCGGTAAGCACCCCCCTCCCAGCCGACCATTCAGCTGCCACAATGGGCAAAAGAGGGTACACACTGGGTGTTTCTCATTACGCATATTTGACAGTTTTTCAGCATATTTGTGTTCTCTTCTACCCGTTTGACATCATCTTCTATTGCCGAAGACCGGTTCCAATACTAAGAACAAAAGCGCAGAGGATGGTAAAATTCTCCAGATGTCATTCTTGCCCCTCCTCAAATATCAAGGACACATCGGCTGCATCCTCGCCAAACGAGACCAATCCCATGATTCATTGTGGCCCAAGTTCAGTCTTGGAAGGCAAAGCAGCAAGACTGGTCCTGCCACAAATACTATCTTTGCATTCTTGGTATTGAGAAAAACCCGCTGCTTTGAGTGACTACTGACTAAGTAATGATGACACTACACGCAGGAAACCCCTCCCCCCCCCCTCCAGAGAACCTTAGGTGAGGTGGGAGAGAGTCACCTTGTGAGAACCTGATGTCGGAGATGATCTCCTTCCTGTGATGGAAGGACACCATGTCCTCCAGAGTGTCCGAATTGACCACCAGGAAACTGCCGTCATTTAAGCCGACCGCCAGGGCTTTTCCATCAGGGGAGAAAGCACAGCACCGTCCTCCTGAAAGCAGACAGAGGGGGTGGGCGGATGGCAGCCCAGGAGGGTAAAAACACCTTTAGCTTAACGCTTAATGAACATCAGGCAGTAAAGGCTTACAGGAACAGCAGGATTGTAAATCACAATGGAGAGAATGGGAGACAGCAATATATCAAAAACTGGGATTATTATAAGGGTAGCAATTTATTTCCCTGCAGAAAAAGGCAAATGCATAAAATGCCAACAAAACACAGTGAAATGTGAATTTCAGATATGGCCAGAATCTGCTGGGAATCCAACTCTTGGCCCCCAGAGTTCACACAACTGCAGTCCAACTGGGGAAAGAGGCGGCGTTAACCTCCACTCAAACCACGCATTTACATGGAGCCCCCTGTTTACCACATACAGTCACTACACTAAATATTAAATAAACAGATTCTTTATTTAGGAGATGCTGAATCAGCATGTTTTTTCTCTAAAGCGAGAAGATTTAGCATTCAGTAAAACAACACAGACCTTTTTTGAGCTTGCGGACAGCGACCATGCGGTGATTGGGGAAGAGCTCCCAGATGCGGAGGGTCTTGTCGTCGCTCACTGTGGCACAGATGGGGAGCAAGGGGTGGGCTGCCAGGCCCCATACCTCCCCCTCCATGTGACCCTGTAGTAATGGAGACAGACTGTTGCGAGATTGGCTCCAAGTTGATCATGTGATCAACGATCTGGAACTATGCTCTCCCCTATTGTAATCATGATGCCGCCAACGTTACATATAAAACATTCTGTGTTCTGCAAACACATTTCATGTTTCAATGACCAGTTCAACGAATTTTTAAGGTCAACCGCTACGTTAAAAAAAGGCGGGGTCAGGGAACCGCGACGATGAAGTCACGGCTAACCTTCACCAGACTAATACCGACCAGCCTCACAGATCACCATGGCAACTTCGGAGTGCAGCCTGAGAGTCTGTATCATGGGGTTACTCAACACGCACTGCTGCAGCAGTTACGCACCAGATAAGAACCGTCTCGGTGCTCAGAGACATGGCCAAACTGTACGGCTATTTCGGAGAAACGGACCGGTCTATACATTATTATGTATATTGTGGGTCAAGGTGATTTAACTGGCCAGGTGTCAGAGAGTGGAATCCCAGTCTATTCAGACCAGGTCCACAAAAGCCATGGACCCACGCATGGAAACGGGACACGAACCACGAGGCGGGGAGAGAGGCAGCAAGAAGAAGCCAATGGCCGCAACGGCACGCCAGCACCACGGCCTCATGGGAAGACAGGATCACATGACTGACGGGCTGGCCAGCTGCTGGTGGCGCTCATTTAAATAATCCCACCCTCTCTGTGAGCCCCGCCCTCAAAACGAGCCCCACCCCCACAAACCTGAACCAGCAGAGTCATGGGGCCGCTCTTGTCGATTTCAAGTATCTCTCCATTCTTGGTGCCCACCAGGATGTGGCCGTGGCCCAGAGTGATGGCACGGATGGAGGGATTATCCTCCAGCAGCAGCCCTGCAGCCCGGAAACAGCCATGAAACCCCAGAGATGCTCCCCACCCACCTCCAATCATAAAACAAAGGCTAGCGCAGTATTTCAAAGACACACAGAGGGTCCAACAGCATTTCCTGCTATGACATAAAGGCATCTGACAGGTGACATTATTCGCACCTGCAAATACACAAATCAGACTCTCCTGCCTTATGTGGTATAATCCCTTAAGTGCCACTGTGATTATCAATGACCAAAAGGTGGCAGCATTGACAAAGCAAGGAAAAAATCAAGCATCAAATGCATCAAGCATCAAATCCTGGACATTGTGCCTATTACTTATGGTAAAAACTGTAATGATACTGTAACATTAGATGCCCAACATGAGTTTTAACAGATGTCAGAGTAGAAGCTGAGGTAATGGGTCCGTTCTTCTTTGTGCAATGTGTTGTCTATAAATAAGGGCAGGCTGTTTGTGTGAAAGTAGGCTTGTATGAACGGTTTTCTTGAGTGACAAATTGCACAATAAAAAAAGCACGAGTATAACAGTTAAAGTGCCAAAGTAAGAGCCCCTCGGGGCTGAATCTGTCAAAAAAGCGGGATGCTGATGTAAATCAGTGGCCTAATTTTACCAGTCGCTGCAAGATGAAATCAAGTGCCGATTTTTAGGGGGACAGGCACTAATCAGCACTCAGTGTTTGTTTGACTCACTGTTCAAATACACCTGCTAGGTAGAGGTGCAGGTGAGAACAATCTGAGGAAGGAGAGCAGAGGGGGGGGAGAGAGGGGAAAAGAGAGAAAGGGAAAGAAAAAGCAAGAGAGAGAGATTGAGAGAAAGTGAGTGAGAAAATGAGAGAGAGATTGAGAGAAAGTGAGTGAGAAAATGAGAGAGAGATTGAGAGAAAGTGAGAAAATGAGAGAGAGAGAGTAAGAGATTGAGAGAAAGTGAGTGAGAAAGCGAGAGAGAGAGACGGAGAGAGAAAATGAGAGCGAAAGCAAGCGAGAGAGAGACAGAGTGAGAGAGAGTGAGAGAGAGAGAGTGAGAGAGAGTGAAAGAGAGTGAGCTACACAGCTGGCCGCTCTGCTATCCATGAGACTGAAAGACTCATTTTCCTTCTCCAGCTCTCTGGGCGACTTGGGGCAGGAATACAGTTTTGGGAATGGAAGGGAACGTCCCGGTGAATTGAAGCCAGCCCCATAAAAATCACAGCCCAGTCCAAACAGACGCTCAGCAAACAGTCTCAAAAGACAAACGCAAAGCCTCTTCCATATGGCCCACTGGCTGTCATTTCTGTTACGGGTATTTTGATCAAAGCTATCCCGTAATATGCATCACAGGCAACGGGCCATGCCAACGGAAGCTGTATTCCAGCAGATGAAATGCCTTGTGTCTTACTGTCTTGAGCATAAACAGACCATGGGACAGCTGAAGCCAAACTGGGTCCCTTGCAGCAAATTAAAACAGTAAGAAAGACAAGCGAAGATACCAATAAAAAAACCTGGATGAACTGCACCCTACACTGCAACCACAAGTAATTACATCCAACAAGCCTTTTCCTTGACTGTGGCTGTTTTCAAGCTGCACTCTGACCCTAATCACAATAAAAAACACATTCTGTATTTTAAAAATTTAGCTCAAACAAGTACAATTCCCAGAAAAAAACAGTTATGGAGAACTATACCGTAATCTAGCTGGCTAAGTACAAAACAAATTGCAGAATTATCTTGTGTCGTGCCTGGAATATTACTTTGTGTTTATTTATTTAAATGCACAACAAAATCTGTTCTAAACATGAAATAATTCTCCCAGAGAGCCTGCATTTAACCAGCTGGAATCATATCTTAGTCCTTGACTGTAAACATTTCCATTCCATTTTATTGAAAACAAGGCATGATAATTGGGGAAAATATTTACTTGTTATGCAAAACTAATGCTGCTAATTTAAAACGTGCCACTTCCTTTTTTCAAGCCATCACACACAGTACATATTCCATTCCATTTCCCCAGGAAAGTAAAAATAACAAATTTAGTTGGCACTAGATACACAAAATAATGCAGATTAATGAGCATATTAACTTCAATATGCATGATGTTGACAGAAAATCAAAAAAGTATTTTGGGTGCCAAGGTCTGACCACCTGCCACATGTTCAGCCCTCGAGTGAGTGAGGGAGTTAACTTCTGGGTTGCCTGCTCCCAGTGCTGATATTCATATGTTTTGATATTCATCATATTGAGGTCCCTCTACATGCATAATCAGTACACAAACAATTAGCTTCCTATTCCACAGGCTCAGTAGCATATTCAAAACAAGAATGCAAACACCTCAAAAAGCCTTTTTTGTTCGCAGGCCCTTCAATCATTTCCTGAAAATATCAATGCCAGCAAAGCCAACCGATTAGGTTATTACACAGCCATTCCTAGACTTGTTATGCTGGCTTTGTGATACATTGAAGTTGTTTACCAAACATGGCTATGTAACACATTCATCCGTCTAGCCAAGACCCTTGTAAAATCAGTATGCTGCCAAACTGGTAGGAATAAAACTGTTTATGCAGCAAAAAGAAAAGAGTACTTCCTTTGAGTTGAGCGAGGTAAGAAACAGCACTAGATCGGACCAAGTGCCTGGAAGAGGAAGATGCCCCCATGGAACTCTGGGAAATTCTGTCCCAGGACAGGGATGCAGCTGATTGGTCTGTCAGGGCTTAATGTACATTTATGGTGTGACTTGTAGAAGAACTGAGTATGCTTCCACAACCAGAAGTAAGAAATGCTGAGGCTGGGTGATGGGAATTTTACTTACACAAAATGTTCTGAGGGCAGAACGAAAAATGGTTTGTTCTGAAAGATAACCAATCAGATCTTGGTCAGATGTCACACCAACCAATCAGATGTCTTGATCCCACCTCCTCTAGTTGTTTAGACCCACCTCGTGTACAATCTGATTGGTTATCTCTCTGAACCATTCATTCAGAAATCATTTTTCATTTTGCCCCCAGAACACTTTTGTCTAAGTAAAACTCCCGCAAGCCTGAGGCTGACCTTTGGATCCAGAGGAGAGTGCTGCTCTCTTGATGGCGAAGGTCTTCAGGCACCTGTCGAACATGTCGTCCCACAGCTCCACCACGCCATCCTTCCCACCTGTGACAAACCCCTGCGGACAAAGTCAAAGTCAACCCAATGCATCAAGGACCACAGGCCACCAGACACAGCACAGCAACGCAGGTAAACGCATCGTTCACATCGCTGAGTCGAACTTGATGAAAAACCATCCGTGTGAACGTGCCACACTACAGATACTTTTAAGAGAGATGTAGGCTATCCACCATAACTCAGCCTGGGGCTGAATCACTATCTACAAGAAACAAACAACGAAGGAAAAAGGCAGGCATGTTCAGGTCTGTGAGGGAATCCATCACTATGCCCATTCTGAACATTATTGTATTTTGCTTTAAAGCAACACCATTTGGTACTATGGGATACCATAACTCAGAGTCTGTGTCAATGGTTCTCAATGGTGAGCCTCATTTCATTGGTGTCAGGCAATTTTTACTAGAACACTAATGAAATCGCCGCAATTAAATGCAAGTCTGCAAACTGCCAATTAAGGAAACACATTTTAATTTGCCCATGTTAATAAATCCACCCTATAATGTAGTCTTGTGAAGGCTTGAAATACTTAATCGGCTTCCTCGAAACTCTTCGATTAGGATGCCCGTTGGGCTCATTTGCTGTTCCTATGGTAAAACGCCGATGCCATTAGCTTTCAGTCTGGCCAGTCGCAGTACATCTGGTACAAGGAGAAACCTGCATATGGCTTATATATATATAATTACTGCTCAGTATGGTGATCGCTTTCTCAAAAGACACGTCTTGGTTTCTCCATGTTTTACGTACCACTCTCTACACTCCCAGCAAATCTGAAGGTTGTTTTGAGAAAGCAGGGACAAGACAGTCCCTGGAGCTCTTGGGGTTTAGGATCTTGCTTAAGAACCCAACAATGAAATCATTCTGCTGCCCTTGGAATTTGAACCAATGCTCTTCCAATCATAGGCACAGAACCCAACCTGCTGAGCCACACAACTGCCGAGACAGCTAAAAAAAAAAAACCCCATCCATATTTTATTTCCCTGCAGTTACCCACCTCAAATATTTGCCAGGTTCTAAAATCAAGGGACAGACATAGAGTAACAAGCTCTTTGTGGGTCTTGGACCTGGTAGGGCCAGGACCTAATTTGATTTGGCTGGCGCCGAAGCAGCCATGCAGTCCAGACTGAAGGACTTCATCAACAGGAAATAAATCCTCCAGTTAAGCAGCCAAAATGGCCTCAATGGAATGGACAGGAGAGATTGAAAGGATGTTCTCCAGCTCACAGCATTTATTTATGAGAGAATGTGCTACATTTAATTAAATTCATTTCATGCTTGGGACAGTGCACATTCACAAGGAAGGTTCAGGATATTCCGCTCTCATCCATACCTTGTCTAAGGAATACATGGCGAACACAGGCCCATCGTGGGCTTTGATGGTCTTCAGAAGCACCACCTCCTTCCAGATGTAAACGTCCCCGGTGGCGGCCCCCGAGAACACCAGGTCCTCCCCTCGGCCGTAGCACACCGACATCATTGTCTCCGGCTTGCCTAGGTTGCCGAAGACCCCCCGCTTGGAGGTGAGGCCCCCACCTGTGAAAACAGCATGGAGCTCAGTGATCAGATCCGCCTCAGTCCTTAATGGCAACCTCGCAGCTAAGCCGACGTGACTCGCAGCTGGAAAACAAACCATGGCAGAAGGCGGCAGCAGTCATCAGATCATGTAACTGAAGTCTGTTTCATCCGTACGCATCACACTCTTCAGCTGTGTTTCTGAACCCATTCCTCGGGAACCTCCAAACAGACTTTTTTGCTCCCTCACGGCCCTCAGCCAATCAAGAACATCGAAAACCTATCACACGTACGCTTGGAGCTGGGAAGGTGCCGTCTGGGGCGGACTGGGTTAAAAAACATCAACTTAGCGAGAAGGCTTGTGGCCAGCCTGCCCTCTTCAGTCACGTCCCCGAAGTCATCAAACGTGGTACCTGCGTGTTGCCAGAAGCGGATGTGCTTGATCCCCACCGTGACCAACTTGTCCATTTGAAAGGGGCTGCACTTGACCACAAACAGCTTGTCTTTATGGCCCCTGGATGTGAGAGAGGGCCTCGACTCAGACTTCATTATAACCGCCAAACATCTGCACAAACATACCAGACTCCTGGGCTGCTGTTTGCCATGAGTCAACAGTCTGACTGTAATAAGACTAGTGACAGGGGAAATGACAGTCAGAAGGCCGTGCCGGGTGTGATTACTGTGCTTTTGGACAAGAACTAAGTAACCCACAGTAAGTGGGTTAAACCGCGCTGTGATTGGCGGAGCGTGATATAAACCGCGCTGTGATTGGCGGAGCGTGATATAAACCGCGCTGTGATTGGCGGAGCGTGATAATCCCCTGGCGGCATTAGGCTCCACTTCCCGTATGCCACACACGTCCCCCAGGACAGTCCCCAGTACCTCGCCGTCGCCAGCTTCTCGCCCTTCTTCCAGTCCCACACCACTATAGAGTGGCTGTCATCAATCCCTACAGACACTAGGGTCTTCCCATCCGCTATAGAAGGAGAGAAAAAAAGAAGATACATGCATCCTACAGCAGTGGAGGCTGTGCACATGACTGGAAAGATGCACAAGAAAAGAAAATGGAATCAGGTCCAGTCAACCCATTACGTAATTTACACTATATAGACAAAAGCATTGGGACACACCTCTTAATCACTGAATGCAGGTGTTTTGTTCAGACCCATTGTCACCTGTGTATAAAATCAAGCACCAAGCCATGCAGACAGGTTTACAAACATTCGTGAAAGAATGTGTTTTTCTGAAGAGCTCAGTGAATTCAAGCGTGGTACTGTCATAGGATGCCACCTCTGCAATAATTCATGAAATTTCTTCACTGCTACATATTCCGCGGTCAGCTGTAAGTGGTATTATTACAAAGTCAAAGTGTTTTGGAACAACAGAAACTCAGCTACAAAATGTCAGACCACGTAAAGTAACAGAGCAGCCGAGTACTGAGGTGTATAGTGTGTAAAAGTTGTCAACACTCTGTTGTCTCAATGACTTCTTCTGGCATTAACTCCAGCACAAAACCTGCTTCTGGCAGTCTGATGGATGAGTCTGGGTTTGCCAGACGCCAGGAGAACATTACTTGCCTGACTGTATTGTGCCAATTGTAAAGTTTGGTGGATAATGGTATGGGGTTGTTTGTCAGGGGTTGGGCTTGACGCCTTAGGTCCAGTGAAGGGAATCCTAGAGGATAAACTTAAATGGAGATTGCGAGCCAGGCCTTCACGTTCATTCTCAGTGTCTGATCTCATAAATGCTCTTCTGGTCGAATTTCCCACAGACACACTCCAAAATCTTTTATGAAACCTTCTCAGAAGAGTGGCAGCTGTTATAGCTGCAAAGGGAGGACCAGCTCCATATTGAAGCTTATAGATTCTGAATGGGATGTCATAAAAATTACTGTAGGTGTTACGGCCAGGTGTCTCAGCACTTTTGCCCATGTAGGTGGGCAGCTGGATTGCCATCTTCTGAATGGGCCCTGACTTGGCAAGCGCTGATGCAACCTACCCCTCTGGCACTCAGCTGCCAGCACTTGATTGGCTATCACCAGGCACTGTAGGTGCTATGTAATGGGAAGTTCTTCTATACCTTTGATTTTTGTCTTTGAAGGTCTTTGCTTATGTCTGACTGGTCAGTGTTCTGGAGATACAGGCTCCATTTACTTTAGGCTACATGACATTTTACCAAATTATACAGCTTTGGAATAAATTAAGGGACCACTTTATATATTCTTTTAAATCTGCATTTTTAAATCTTGGTTTAATCTTGCTTCTGCTGGCATAAGTCTACACTGCGAGGCCGGCTGCTTCCAGACTCAAATTTCTAAGACCGCAGTACACAAGAAAGAAGTGAAACAGGAGACACAGGGAATGACCAGAAACCAGCCAGGCAGAGGGCAGAAGCGACTCCCTAATGCCAGAGATGACCGTCAACTTATCTGGCAGTGCTTCATAAATTGCAGGGTAACATGAGGTCATCTTCAAAAAGAATGGGAAACTAACTGCAGGTGTGAAGTGCACTGCTAGGATAGTTTGCATCAGGCTTCTAGAAGCAGGACGGAAGACCCATAAAGCAAGGAAGAAGCCCTTTATCAATCGAAGCAGGCAAGAGCCAGGCTGGAGTTTACAAAAAAATGTGTATTTTACACGGACACATACCCATAAATTGAGAAACGAGTGAGACTGAAAATGAAAATTGCTGTGGTCTCTTATTTTTTTTCCAGATCTGTATATTTGCCATCATGATATAGGGTGGAAAGTCTTGAAGGCCTACCAGAGAAGTCGAGAGCACACACCCCTCTCTGGTGATGGCCTTTCAGGAGCGACAGACACTTCAGGGTCTGGATGTCCCACACATGGATGGCTGGATCACGGCCCATCTGAGGAGCCATGGCGGGAAGGAGACAGGAGGAAGGGGAGGGATCAGCGTTGGTCAGATCAACACCATGAAGAAGACTTTCTCGAAGCCAGGTGACGCTGCTGTTCTCTCCCCCCCCGACTTTATCTCCTCACCTTTCCTCAGGGGGCACCAAGTATGACAACTTCTAGCTAATTCAGCATCAATTGACAACACAGTAACAAATATCTAGGAGGATAAGCTGGCCCAGGACCGAGGGCCTCATCCAGGCTCTGCTGACAGGCCTCCGAGTTCAACGGCTGTGTAAGAATCAGTGCTGCCGGGCCAAGGTCGTTCCCATGGAAACCCAGTGAGCAGTGCAGCGCGGCTCCGCCTACCTGGCCGGTAGCGGCGTAGTCCTTGAGTGGGTGCACAGCTAGGCTGAGGATGTCGTCGTCGTGTCCCAGGTAGAAGCGCTGTGAGTGCTGCTGTCGGTTGTAGACGGCAGACACTGCGGCCACGTGGTACACCACTTCGCCCGTCTGCGTGTAGAACAGGTTGTTCCGGCAGTCGTAGCCGCGATACCTGGCGGCAGAAGTGAGGAGCCGGTGAGGCGAAGTGAGGAGGTGCCCCCCCCTGAATTGCGCCAAGAGAGAACCTTAAACTCGCCGTGCTTCCAAAAGCGACTCGACGGCACGTTGCTAAGCGACGCCATCACACCACGTCAGTAGGAGAAGACGGAGTCGTGCTAATAAAGTGGTGGTGGGGGGGGGGGAGTTGGTTACCACTGTGCCACGGCGGGGGAAAACCGTCTGTCAGAGCAGCCCGCCACTCATGACCATTAGTGAATCCATTAAAAGGGGGGCGGGGGGGGGACCCCTCATCAGTAAACAGAGGTTGCATGGCAAAAGGTTCCTCTGAAGCTAATTTACATATGAAGGAACACCCCCAAGAAGCTATGGGGGAACTCCGCACCTTTCGGGGTGCGAGAGAACCTCCAAAGCCGAAGCCGCTGGAGTCTGCATGCAGCACGACTCGAAATTATCCTACGGGTGTGGAATTTCAATGAGAGCTGTGATTAAAAAAAAAAAAAAAGTGTGCAGCCATATTCAGTGAGTCGCTGCCTGTGCAAAGTGTGAAATCTGCACGTTCACGTGTGATAAGCTGACGGGACCTTAGACCGAGCCATTTAAAGGAGGAAAACAAACATGCATCAGCAAACACCACGACGTGGCACTTTAGCAATTACGGCAGGTGTGCGACTGAGCAAACACATATTCTCCAAAAATACACTTTCTCCACAAGGAAGCTACAGCTTCCCACTGCCAACCTGTCATCCATCCTTCAAGAAGAAAATCATGGGGAATCGGGGAACTTTACACTCTGAGGCCTAAAGTAAGAATGGTGTCTGTAACTTCTTCGCACTGCATTTATTATCACACCCCAAAATTCTGAGGGATGGATCCTTCCACATACTGTCTTAGGAGGGCTTCAGCTTGTACCACAGCCCTTTGGGGGTGGCACCCTTAGAAATCCGCCTCGCTTCTCGTTAGCTGCTTCTGCCCTTTTTAAGCATAAGCGCATGGTGATGCAGGCGATGCATGTCCCATAAATCTCAGCCGAGTCGCAGTAAAGGACAGGTTACGTCAAACACCTTACCCCAGAAAAAAGGCAAAGTAGGCAAAGTAGAACAATGCGTTGGTAATTTTTTACAATGCAATGTTAAGCTTTTTAAAAAAGGCTTTCCACTCAAAAAATGATTTCAAAGTTTAATACATCTCTGCAGATGATTCCCTGCATGTCGATAGCAGTAAATGAATCATAAACAAGCACATTATTTTCTGACGAATGTCTCGATCTGGAGCCACACTGCGCCTCTGATTTGTACTAACAGCCCAAGCAGGGTAATACTATATTTATGCTGGGCAAATTGTCAGTATTTCGGTGACCCTGAACACCGTGTACTTAACCTTCTGGTACAGCAAGTACAGGGCCTGTCCTCTCCCTAAATGTCCCATAAGCCTTTTTTGCTGAGGTGGCAAAGTGCTGGTGTGACCCCACCCAGACCTGAAGTGACTGCGAAATTCTCGACATTATCATTAGCCAAACAAAATGACCCGTCACCACCATGCGTGAGTGATGTGTCACTGCGGAACCCGGCTCCACTCAGCCAATCACAATGAGCCTCTTCTTCTACATCCAAACCCATCCTCGATCTTCCGGCACCCCTCCCACTCCCAGCGGACCTTTTTGCGGGGATCCCCTCTGGTCCTGCGGGGACTCACCCGTGAACAAACTGGAGCCGAAGCCCCTCGTCCGGGGGCCGCTGCCGCTTCAGGGAGCTGGCCAGCTGCCTCCGCTCCCGGCTCTGCTGCCTCAGCTGGGGTAAGTCCTCCTTGTACACCTGCGGGGATGGGGGAGGTTAGAGCTTTTTATCCGGGAGGCGAGCAGCCTTGGGACTGTGTGCGGGCAGGTTGGTGTTTTAAAATCAGGACACCTTCTGTGACATTCAGCAGAAGGGGGGGCGGGGGTGTCGATAACCTGCTACTTTATTTTCCAGGGCGCCGGCGGGACGCAGCCCAGCCGTGCGACCCATTTACACACGAGTGACCCTGGGGGGGTGGGGAGAAGCAGCCAGCAGATGGGGCGGGACGAGGCGGACCCCTGTAGGATGAGAGGCCAAAGTGGGTGAGGGGGGGGAGTGCATCCGTGAGAAGTAGCATTCCAGAAAGAGACCTCTGCAAACCTGACACACCATTGTCCTCGCTCCATTAGGGGAAAACGATGATACCACTTAGAATGATGTCGCATTATTACCCCGCAGTCATCCATGTGTCCACGTGACTCTCTTTCACCGGCCGATTGTCTGGCCGAGCAAGATTACATTCATTCCGGCCGCGGGCTCCAGTCTACCCGGCTCGCCACATCTCTGTTCGACATTTAGTCTCTGAGACCCTCTCTGAACCCAGTCCCAAATCGGCAGGATGTCACGATAAGACACAAATAATAAGATGAATGGGAAGGATACTTTGGGTTAGCACCGGGGAGAGCGGGCGTGAGAGATTTCAATGGCACTCGATGCCCCCTCCTCGAGTGCTTGGCCAGCTGGTCGCACCCCTACACAGGTCAACATGCCGGCCAGACAAACGGGGCAGGGGGCTGAGTGCCCATTTTGCCCAAATTATTCTGCGCAGCCCTGATGCCAACTAGGAGGGCGGCTCTAGGTTCAATGTTTCAAGGTGGATGGATTCACAGCTCACGCAATCACGGCCAAAGCCTTCACAGTGTGTATCAGTCGGGGGGGGGTGTGGGGGGCACGGGCATGGACGCAGCTGCTTGGGTCAGATAAGAGGGCATAGCAGGGTGCCCTGCATTCAGAGCAGAATGGCAGCGGGAGGGCTACCCGGAGATGGTACACAAAGCGGCAGATTAAGCAGCTGCCTTTCACTGCCTTATCGCCGCACTCTTCTGGACCTTTCTGGCACTCTGCTGAGATCGGGGGAGCAGAAATAGCTAGCGTCTGCAGCGCGCGGGCTGTGAAAGGCGAGGTGTGACAGGCAGGTGTTAAGGAGCGCCACAACCCCCCAGTGCAGCTCCCAGCAAATTTTTAGCTGAGCTAAGAAAAAGAGGAAATGCAAAAGATGTCCCTTAATCTTTTCGGACAAATCTTTTTGATTAGAGAAACAAATTAGAGAAGATATTTCTTAACAAAAGCAGCAGAAAACCACGCTCAAAGAGAGCCAAACCCATTAAACTTCTTCCTCAGACTCGTGTTCAGGTGTCCAATATGATAACGTGTCTCAATTCCCTGACGTGCTGAACACACACACACACACACCTATGTACAAATCAAAAATAAAACTTTTGTACTTCAGCCATGACGCCTACACAGGCCCCCACCCCCACCACCCCCCCACAAAGGCCACACAAACCTGTCGGTCGTAGTTGATCTGGGCCTCCTGTTCGATATCAGAGTCCAGCTCGGGGACATCAGAGAGATCTGAGTCTGATTCTTCGCTGTTGGAATCTGGGTATCCCTCTGGAGAGAGCAGGGAGGCCGAGCATGGGAATGCATATCTCTCCTCATGCAAACATGGGGCAGAGGTCAGCCGACTGTCAGCTGTGAGAGAAGCTGCCTCGCTAATGTAGAAGCGGGACCGTCCGCTCGCCAGACCGGCCTCAAGAATCGGCTCCGGGTTCCGACCTAATGACAGCAGGTCTCACAAAGCAAACTACTCAAGATCTACACTAGGGAGTCTCTAAAGAATAAGAAAAAAATTTGCATAAAGGGTCAGTAACTGATCCCTTTAGGGCTGCTTGTGAAATGGAAATCATCTTAGTTTCATTCACATTCATGAGAAGTTCCACGTGGCCTAAGAACAAAATTGGGGCCTGACACAAGTCTAATGTAACACATCGCGTTTGAACCGACACGCTGTTTGACGCGCTACCTTGGAGAAGCGGCTCCAGGACGCCATTCATGATGCCTTCGGGCAGGAACCTCCACTGGAAAAGCGAATGGTCCGCCCCCCCGGTGCTCAGCACCCACTGCAGGTCATGAGACCAGTGTACGTTAGTCACATGGGCAGAGTGGCCAATGTACTTCTTGAATTTTGCACCTGCCAAAAGCAAAAAAAAAAAATCCACATTAATCCATAGAATAACTGCAGAGCAGAAACAGAAAAACAGGACATGAATGGAACAAAGCAATGTAATTAACACCAGGAAACAACAGATGTCCCTCGGCATGACAGAATGATGAAAAATGATTCACAGGTCTCAACTATGCAGGCGTTTTCATGCAAAACCTAAGTGGGTTTATAGAACCAGGAAGAAACCAAAACAACAGGAAAGCTGACCTTTTTTCAGACATGGGAAACGGAAGATCTTGACGAGACCGAAGTCGTCGCCGGTCACCAGCACAGCGCTGCTGTAGTTAGCGTCTACGGAGTTGATGTCGTTGATGTTGGTGTACTTGGGCCAGATCCCACTGACCTCTGGCCCGATGACACAAGTCCAAGAACCCCAGTGGATCCCTTTGGTCTCCTCTTTGGATGTCACATGCTTCCCAGCTGGACCGAGGAAACCAGGAAAACAGCTCAGTTCCACAGGAATGTACCGGGTCTGAAACCTCGAAACTCATGGTAGTTCTGTGCAACGATCGTGTGAATAGTGGGTAGAAATACAGCAGTCAAAGGATACCGCTCCTCTCATTAAAAACTCTCATCTTAAAGGTAAAAGACTGACGAACGTCTGAACGGAATTTTTTTTTATTTATTTGCATTTTGTTTTTAAATATCAATAAATCACATAATCCACTTATAGCTACTGCATGTCTTTTGTCCTGGAGGATCAGAATTTAAGAATATGTACACGTCACGCCGGATAACTAATTTCACAGAGATCAGAGCAGCCAGACCAGCATATCTGTTATGTATTTTAATCATCTCTGCCTGTCAATCTCAGTCTTTTATCCACAGTATCAACCAGTCTTTCTATATCATAAGAGCTGAACGTTAATTTTTAGGTAAACAAGTGTGTTTGGCAAATAAAACCAGCCTGAACACACTAAAAAGGTGTGAGAGGCATAAATGAAAACAAATCGCAAATTTAAAAAAAAAAAAACAAAAAAACATACAGCTTGAAGACACGGCAGCCGTCTGCTGTCAAACCGCCATATGGTCCTCGAACACTGCAAGGCTGCCGCCTCAATTATCACGACGTTCCTCGCAGAGCCGCAACGGTGGATCAGCTATCGGCAGTGGTGGCTGCCGCTCCGCGCCTGTCGCTCTCCAGGCCCAAGACTGCGGCAGCACCCCCACAACCCAACCCCCCCCCCCCCCCGAGTCTGAAGTTTAAAAACCAGCACCAAGTAATCTCACTAAAATTAATTTGACAAAGTGCCTTGAGTTTGGCTCTGTGCCATAACAGGGAGAACCGTGAGATAAAAATAAATACAGATTTAAAAACACTAAGCAGGCGCCCCCCCCCACCACCACCCCAGTCATCTTTAAAGTTCAGGGCTGAAAGGAGCCTGCATTTTTATTTCATTTTTGTTCTTAAAAGACTGGAAATCTGGAATTTTCAACAACTAAATGTGAACATCATGAATATTTTATTACAATCTGCAAATGTTCTGTTCCGAGGAATAATCAGCATTTCGTTTGGCTGTAAGCCAGGTTTGGGTGTTGAGTATTAGGCACCTGAAGGGGGCGCTGTGTGGCTCAGCATGTTAGCACACTGTGTCTGTTACAGAGAGGCCGCAGAGCAATTTCACTGTGGGCTCCTCAGTCGGCCCTTAACCTCAAATCGGATATCCACTGAGTTTCTCGCAAAAATAAATAAAATGCCAACATAAAGCGCGCCCCCCCCCCCATAGCCATTCAAACGTGCCCACGAATGATTGGTTCTTAATGCTGATTCTTATTGAGCTCAGCTAACAGGTGCTTTAAAAATAACCTGGGGAGGAGGGGAATAATGACTATGCCGCCCCCCAAAAGGCTTGAAAAACCGACACCATGTCGGGAAGCACAACAACAGCCGGGAGATTCACAGAGCCTGGCTATTACAAGCTTTTGATCTTATGCTATTATAACTGAATTGGACAGGATGATAAATAAGCACAGCACAGTGTGACGGCATGTTCACGTAAACTGATGCTGTACGGATTTAAATAACATCACCCAGTGTTAGCAACAGAGTCGTGGGCCGTGTCTGACGGGAGACAAAAGCAAACCATTAATCAAAGAACGCGAAAAATCATAACAGCAGCCAAGCCCTTCTACCACAGTCTGCTTAAGCCATATTTCCGATCTGGCCTACGGAGGGATTGCGGATTTGGCGTCTCACCCCCCCGCTAACGGCGGCCCAGCGACTCACAGGGCATCCTGTAGAAGATGCGCTCGCCGGCGCCGTCGTTGGTCTGCAGGAACTTGCTGTCCACGGACCAGTCGAGATGCGTGATGAAGCTACTAGAGCGATTACACTCTCCCACCTTCTTGTAGCGCTGGGACACGGCGTAGACATCCACCAGGCCGTCGTTGGAGCCCACCGCCAGGTAGGCACCGTCGGGCGAGAACTTCATCTCGTGGATGACCTCCTTCCTGTCCTTGATGTGGACCACCTCGGTCATGTCCCTGGGGAGACACGGCGACAGTATGGGTTGGTTCCCCTGTCCCTGTGCGCAGAAGCTCGAGGCCCCGTTACCCTCGTCTCCTCACCTAGAGAGCCGGGAACCGCAGGGAACGAACCGCCCGCTTTGCAGCCGACGTGAAACAGCGCAGCTCTTTAATTAAGCTCAGCTCCTTCGTCTTAAACACAGGATGCCACAGCGGGCCAGAGGATCTCCTGCCTCCCTACTTACCGCCGCCTCACCCTACTGGGTTTCTAAGGATCTGCATCCCTCTGCTCATGCCCTTACCTACCACTCAGGAGCTCAAGTCCTCATTATTCCTTCTGCAGCTCCATTACAAGGCACACCTAGGAAGGGGGAACACTTTTAACCTTGGTGTTTTGTCCTGGCTATGGCCCTGCCTCCGTCAGAAACCTAGATTAGGATGCTGTTCATGTGATCCTGTGTAGGGGGCGCTGTGAAACTCCGCGGGTAAGGCCTCTGTGCCTGTGTTCAGAAGTCACGGGTTTGAATCCTGTGCTCCACAGAATAGCTGTTGGACCCCTGAACAAGGCCCTTAACCCCCCCCCCCCCAAAAAAAAACAAAACTTCAGGGGTGTTAGATAAATGGGTGACCCTGCACATGAACACCAAACTTTATTCTCACCTGTACGTGTGGGTATGTCACAAAGCATGATGGGATATGCAAAAACAGGCATTCCGATGTACCTGTGAAGCATCTTAGACCAGCCTGCCATTACTGCTGTTCCAGTTATGTTTTGTATAAAAAAAGATCAAATCAAGCCGTGAAATCCTCAGCACTGCATCATACGCTGCCTGGATGTGGAACCTGTTAAATCTGTTTAAAATAATGTATTGCTTGGTTCCTGTCCCAGCAAAACAATTAACCAAATGCAGCAATTGCGCAGGCTGTGACGGTTATAAGTGGGCGTGTGGGGGCAGTCTTGGCAAATTCTCTGTGCGGATACCGTCGGTACTGCAGCCAGTCATGGGTCGGGCTGCCTGCTGGTTTCTGGTAGACAGCTCGGAATTATCCAGGCGTGTAACTCAATTACTGCATGATGCGATCGTAACCAGAGGCTTGTTAAGTCACAAACATACCCTGCGCACAGCCTATGTTGCCTGTTTTGATCTTCTTCTACAGTTTAGCAGCTACACAGCTACATACGGGGGTGTGAAGGCCTGGCTTACAGGCCGGGAATTCAGCGCTGTGGTGAAAAGTGCCTGAAATTGGGGGTCCAACATAAATGACCCATGTCAGTAAACCAGCAGCTAAGTGAGTCACCTGTTGCAGTTATTTTTTCGAGTAGACATTTACATTTCATTTCTGGAGCAGATGCCTTTATCCAAAGCTATGCGCATTTTCAGGAAGGCAAAGATCAGCCAGTCACTGGCTGCTAAGGGCCTTGCTCATGGGTGACATCACTCTGCTGACCATGGGGTTTGAACCAGTGATCTAAACGGCACAGACCCTCTACTAACCCGAGATGGTCCCAGAGCAAATAGAAAGTCTCAGCAAAGGGCGGGGGCACTTCTGCAGTAGCTCTGGACCGCGGTGAGAAGCTGACTCTGTCACTGTGTGCATTTACCTGACAGCAAGCCATGTCAGAGTAAACAGACATTATATTTAAAATCAAAACATTCTCAGGGAATTGCTGAAAAACAACCTCGTTAAAAATCCAACTCTGCCACAGAAAGCAGTTCTGGATTCTCGCCACACGTTCTGCCGCCGCCGGGTCACGAGGCGGCGCGTTGAATTGAAACACGGCCTTGAAAAGTGAACAATGCTTCTGTTTATTTCTTGAGCTCTACATGGCACACACTGTACAATAATGCGGAGGCGGCGTAAGCCAAAGCCAAGGAGGAAACACTCAGCGATCTTTCCTCCTTCCGCTTCCTCCTCTGTGGATCTAAATCCTTTCAATTGATTTAGGAAATAATATAGGAAATAAGGGAAAATTAAAAATGACTTTTTAAAACACAATAACAGTAAAGACTGCATGAGAAACTGTGCTTTTGCTGAGAGAATAAGTGGTATCACCCAAAGGGTTGGGTCTTAAAGAGACAGATCTCTATTTATGCTCATCCGCGCTTTGTAGGGAGGATTAAAGGGGAGAAAGACCGGTGTTTCAGAGAATTCCAGTCCAATTAGGCGCACCCCCATGGTGACCCCCCCCCCCCAGGATGTAATTAACGGAGCTGACAGAAACAGTGACCAGCACCGGCCTCAGTTGCCTGCTGGGCCCCATTTCACGGACCGTGCTGCCCAGGACCAGGTCTGAAGCGGGAGCATCCACATCGATATGAGACTCGGCTCGTTTTTGTTTTTAAACTGAAGATTAGAGGCTGATGTAAGCAAGTCTCTTCCTGCGGCCCCTGGGGAGGAGTTTAATTAGGGGGTTGGGGGGACAGCAAGTGCTCCGGGGAATGGCTACACCTTCCAGAAGAAGGTGATGCTGCCATGTTGGCTTTGCAGAACCTGTTACACCAGTGAGGAGGTGGTGAAGTGATAAACAGGAATGCCCCCCCTCCCCACAGGTACCACTAAGCAGCAGCTCTGTAGCCAGACCACATTCCAGCTCAGTATAAGTCAGTGGGGACTTGAGTCACTGACTCGCGACTCGAGTAAGACTCAAGTCACAAATTTGATGACTTGGGACTCAACTTGGACTTGAGGGCAATGACTTGAGACTTGAACCTGACTTGAAACCTATGACTTGTATGACTTGTGACTTGACAGCAAAAATGATGGAAAGAGTTGGACTCGACTTGAGAGCAAATGATTTGAGACTTGACTCAGACAGCAATGTTTTGACTCGAGACTTGACTTTGCCAAGGAACGACTTGTTCTCATCCCTGTGAGCCACTAGGAGTGATTCTCAAATTTTAAGATGGGGGGCATAAGTGGGGCCAAAATTCATTCAGAGGAATCAACCTTATTATTAGCCAATGATATGTTTTGATTCAGTGAATGACGGGGGAAGGACACTTTGGGGTAGCTCAGCATTAGGCTTCCAGGCCACAAATCGGTCTCATGGTTTACATACGAGGATGAGCCTTGTTATAAGATGCTGGTTAACAGCATTGTTGACCGTCGCACCGCTAAATCCTATGAGCGGCAGGGTGCTTTCTGTGAGAAAAGGTAAAATCAAGTCGGCCATTTTTCTAATGCTATAAATTCAAGGAGGTGTTAAGAATCCATCGGCTGCCACTCAAAGATCCTTCCGGAAAATGCGCACAGCATGGGTCTTACTAAGCAAGACACCAGAATTTCACTGTGTTCTGGGATCTGTATTATAAAGTCTTTTTTTTATATAATCTGTATTCCCCGAATCTTGTCACATGAATAAAATCAATGTATCCCACATCTAGGGCCACTGAGGCTAATTTACAGGCACAGTTGAGGATTAAGCTTAATCTTCCACATTCTAGCCGGGGGGGGGGGGATTCCTCTCATGATACGGAACGTTTGTAAAACCTCATGTAGAAAGACAATGACAAACCAGATACTAATGCACAACATATAGTATATATCACAACCATGAATAATGGGGGGGGGGGTCCCCTGTGACGTCCACATGCCCGAGGTGCGAGCGGCTGCTCTCTCAGGCTCCTACCTAACGCGGAGCACGGTGAACGAGCCATCCTTCATGCCCAAAGCCAGCTGCGACCCGTCACCATTGAAGGCCACACTGCGTACGGCCTCCTCCATGTTGCAGCGGGCGATGAGGGCGTGGTCCACGAGGCTCCACAGCCTGCAGGGGGCGACGCAGAGCTCAAAAAACGGCCGAGCATGACCTTTTCAAACGCGAGTCCGGGAAGACGGCTTAGCGCTGACAGTTAACATTCACACAACGCAGCCGGGGATGACAAGAGCCAAGAAATCCAACCGAAATCCTTCGATTCATCTCATTTGGCTTTAACTCGGTCCATCATTCCGGTACCTGTGAATTCAAACGATTCTGGACCCGTTTCTTGACCCCCCCATATAATTCGGAAAACGATGGCGCCAAGCTGATGTCCCAGGTTGTCCCACTGCGATGCTGTGACAGCGTGTGACATCTTAGCGGAGGAATGGGACATAAGCTTTATTTGCAACGTCCTCCGAGCTATACCGACAGGCAGGGGGCACTCTCAGCGTCCGCTCGGCGGCAGTTAACAGCGGCGTGTGCACCCGGGTTCAACGCCCACCCCCGCCCTGCACTGTATGTCAGTCCCCGTGTCTCCAGCTCCTTAATCTGCAGCGTCTGTCTGGCTGAGACCGAAACACCTACACAGCAGAGCCTGCGGCTGCATTAATTGGGGCCCTCAGCAGAGGCACCGGCCTAATGGGGGTGGGGCCTGTGTATCCTGAACCTCGCTGGGGATGCCATTAGAGCCAACTCCGTCAGACTGCATCCTCAACAAGTCTGCTCATTACCCATAAGGCCCTGCTACCTGCCTACTCTCACTTTGATGCCGGGCACATTAGCGACGCCGCGCCTCCGCGCCTGACTGTGGCAGAGGCTAACGGCTCCCGCAGAGCGTCTGATGGGTTCGTTTCTCACTCGCCGATATGCTTAGATCTTCTGATCAATATAACGGCATCGACTCATTTAAGCCAGTTACTGCAGTCAAACCATATGCTTAAAAAGTATTTAAAATGACTTTTTTTAAATCAGTGGATTTAATCTGATAAAATGAACATTTCACCAAAATGCTTACTGGTGTTTTTTTTGGCTTGTGTTAAGGAATGTTTTGCTAATCAACAGAGAAGTTACTACAGCTGAAATCCATTTATTTAAAATCCATGTCAAATCAAGGAAAGTATTTAAAAATGACTAATTCAGTTGGATCAGTGGACTTAAGATGCTGAAATGCGCATTCTGAGCAAAACCATGTGGTTACTGGGATTTAAAACATAATACATTCTGTGTTAAGGAATGTCCACCCAGTATGGTCCGCTTTACGAAAAGGATGGGGGAAGAGAAGAATCAAAAGCGTGCACTGGCCTGACGGAGCGGTCGTCGCTCCCGGTGACGGCGAGAGGCTTCTTGGGGTGCACGTCCATCGCCCAGAGCTCGCCCTCGCAGTGGCCCTGCATGATGAGCAGCGGTTTGTCCCGGTCACGTACCATCACCTCGAAGATCTCGCTGTCCTGCGTGCCCGCCAGGATGCGGTCTGCCCTCCAGCAGACGCTGCGGATGGACAGGCCTGCGCACAGGGACGAGGATGGAGGCGGTAAATACACATGGCTGGAAGGTGACCAAGTAACCACAGAAACTACCACCCCGTTTCCAGCTGATGTGGTTAAATCCTGTGGGAATCAGCTCCTTTCCACTTACCAGATGCAGTGTGAGTTTTTTTTTCCCCTGTCAGCCTTGTCTGTGGAGAGACAGCTTGCCAGCTGATGGAGACCCAGGCGAGGCGTGAGCAGACACCGTAATGCCTGCCTGTCCTGCTGCGCCGCCAAATGCTACAGACAGGCCATCAGTGCAGCCAGCGGAGACCTTCATCAAGATGCCAACGCATAACCCCCCCGTGTCGCGACTCGACATGGGGCAGACGGAGATCTCACTCAGGCCCGCAAATGCGTGGGCTCTCGAGAAAATGTCCCACAATCCCACACCCTGCCCTCACAGGCCCAGGCTGATAACCTTCATAATTACTGCCAGTTAATTACTGGGACACTAATCAGCAGAGTCACCAGGCAAGGCACCAGGGTGCCCAGTGAATGGAGAACCTAAGACCCGAGCCCAGAACCAAACCAGGGAGTGAGGCGGCTGCGGTGTGGGTTCGCCGGCATCCAACCGGCTCCACTAGGATTCAGCAGGTTAGGGCAGAATCTCCTGTCCATACTCCCTTCTGGATGGGTCCCTTTTAAGCGACCATACACTCTGCCATCACAATGATCTTCGGTGTATCTCCTGCCAGTGCAGAGACTGGGTCAAATGCACAGGCCGGAAGACAAGTTTACAGCCACTGCAGGTGTGCCGTACAAAACAGCTGGCAGCTCGTGGGGGTGAGACCGGGTCGGTGGTCTCCCCACTGCCCCCTTATGAATGGCGTCCCTCGTGGGCGCCTCTGGAAGGAGGCAGCCGGCTGAAATGATACCACAAGCTGGCTTGGAAAGGTCAGGCATTAATATTCAGGACCCCCGCCCCCTGGGGAGAGCAGCGGGGAGGGGGGTGGGCTAAAGGAAATGAAGCCCCACGCTCACAGGTCTCCTTAGCAGAGCTTTTAGCCAGAATCACAGTTTTTAAGCAAATTGTTTTAAAACTGCGATGTTACGTAGAAATGACGATCAGGTCTTACGAGAGTGACGTCTGTCAGTCTCGCGTCTCACCTGGGATAAAAGTGACCCCGAATCGAAGATCACCACTACCACCGGCCGAAGCACAAGAACACCAAAGGTGTTTGGCAAAGGAGAGCCTTCCAGACTTCTTGCCGGACAAGAATGCGGATCTGCACATACACACGCTTTAACCACTTTAACCCTCTCTACCGGGTCCACTTCTTGGCCAACCCAAAAAGTTGACATGCTAATTAAGTGCAGAGACTTAATGCGGGTGATTAATTGTTCGCTACCCCCACCCCACGATGGCAGCCAGGAACGAGGCCTAATTACAGGCTGATGACACCACCTGTGATGGCAGCCCGTGGCTCATTAGGAGGAGTGACCAATCACGGCCCTCAGGAAGGCGCCATTAATCAGAAGCACTCCCCTGCCAGGTACCCGTTCAGTTCAACACCTCCCGCGGACCCAGTTTGGTCTAGTCTGGCTAACGCATTCAGCTGAATACTGTGTACCAGACCGACTGACTGTCGTCATGAATGCATTAGCGTCACGCTAACTACACACCTGTTTCAATCTGTACTCTCCACTCGTCTGACTAAATATTTTTTGGGCATTAGATTTTAAAAAGGAAGAAATGTGGTTAAAAAAACAATACATCACAGAGCCCAGATGGCCCCTGCAGCTGATGGAGAGGATTGTAGGTATGAGGTCGTCTCACACAGGAAACCTACTTAGACTCCCCAGAAAGATCCCACAGAAAGTGACAAAGGCAAACTGGAGCATCTCCTGCTGCCCTGCCACCCTCACCTTTATACCCCTGCTCAGCCTCCCTGAGGTCGATTTTGGTGATGGGCTTGAAGTCCGTGTCCCACAGACGTATGCAGCCATCTCGCCCCCCGGTGGCAAAGCCCTCCTCGCAGGCGTACATGCTGAAAATCCCTGCCTGGAGAGGTGTGGGGATAACCCAACACAGGTGCGAGAAAGAAGGGAAGAGGGAGAGAGAGAAAGAAGGAGAGAGAAGGAGAGAGGGAGGGAGAGAGTGAGGGAGAGAGAGAAAGAGAGAGGGAGAGATGAAAGAGAGAGGGAGAGAAAGCATAAAAGGAGTGAGAGAGAGTGAGAAAGAGAGAGTGAGAGAGAGCTCTTGGTATGCAAGCCACACCATTTATTGACGCTGCCCTGCTTCCGGAAAAAGCCCTCATTAGGCATCCTCAGTGTGTACGATGTGCTGCTTTGATTTCATGGCAGCAACGATGGCTTCACGCACACATACTACCAGTTACAAGCATGCAGCCACACCCAGCTTTGCAGAATCTTTCGTTTTTGAACACGGAAAAGTAGAGAAAAGGCCAACTGAAATATTCTTTTTTTTTAACTTCACAAAAAAAACAACTTTTCTCCCCAAGACCCAAACATACACTGTAATCTGACAGCTATTCTGTATGGAGGCCCTGGCCACCACAGCAACGTCATTCTTCTATCTATTTGATTCAAATAAAGCACCTTTTGTGGCAGAACTCCAGTAACAAATCTACAAGAAAGGAAAAAAGTCAATCAATTAAAATGAAAAAGCAGAATTCCATGGCTGTCCGTGCCCCAACAGACATAATAGGCCATTTGCATAGTCCTGCATTTTAGATTTTCAATGTAAATAGCTGCACCTTGCATCAAAATGGAGCCTACTGAACAATAAGCACCAGCATTTGTCTTTGAATATACTTCATATACAGACATTAAAACGTCTACAGTAATAAATGTTTACCTGTCATACAGTCATATGAAACAGACAAATAATCACCTTCTTATTGTCCAGATAGTTTAACTGGAGGCAGCTGCAAGCCAGAAAAACCCATTACGCTGTCATGACACATCAGCGTGAATTTAAACAAAATGTGAATGAGGCACTCCTGTATTCTACAAAAAAAAAAAAACACAGACACGAACAGTCTAAGGACCCTGACTAGAAAAAGCAGTTAGAAGCTGAATGGATGAGAAAAGCAAGTCCTTCAACGACACTGCACATGCATGCAAACTGTGGAGCGTTATGGTGAAAACGCCCTTGAGATGTTTTCTTTTCCGTGTGTACTTTCAAAGGACATAAAACCATGCATGCGGTGCTTGAAAATGAAAAAACTCACTTTCAATGCATCCCCTGAATAACTTGATTGTTAAAATAAAAAAAGGACTTGCACTTTTCTTTGAAAGGAAAAAACACGTATGTCAGAGGGGTAGTGGCATGCTAGGGAAAATGAACGGGAGACCGCTATTTCTTGATCGGAGATAACATTCATCCACCTACTCAGGCTTTGGATTGGGAGTATTCGTTGGAGTGTACATTACGGACTCAGCACAGAGCTTCCTCTCACTCTGAATTAAATCCGAGGTCATTGTCATTTTCTGTCTTTGAACGTATGACCCACTCAGAGTAAAACGGGCCAACCTTGGTTCTGTTTCAGTATCAGCAGTACCCAGGACAGGAAATGTCACTTACTGCTAAAGAGAGCTGGGCAATTAAAACCAACATTCACAGAAATGTAAAGATCTGCTGGCAAACTCCTGCTTTACCCATAATCCAATGCGGCGAGATTGAATGAGGACTAATCCCACATCTCCTATATACTCATTCCATTGCCCTTCACCCAGCTCCTACGGCTCTCATATAATTATTATTAATATGATCATTATTACTAACTGCAGCTTGTAATTCTGACCTTTTCTAAAGGCTGAATATTCTATTAGAACATTTAAGGCCAAGAGTGGCACTGGAGGGTATACTGACAGAGCCCTCCAATGGACGCCATGTCCTCAACCAGCACATTACCTGCTACCTGCTAGACCCGACGCCCAGGGACTCTGACCGCAGGACAGCATGATAATGCGGTGCTGCACGTGCCTTGCACAGATATGAGCATTGGAGACCAACGATGCCACCCCCCCCCCCTTCCCAGACAGTGACCACACAATAACCTGCTTACCTGCTCGCATGGTCATGAGGCTGAGGATACTCACCCCATGTGCCGACTGTACGGTGCGCACCAAGTTCATGCCCTTCCATACATAGACGTCCCCGTTGAGCGCCCCCGAGTACGTGACGTCATCCTTAGAGGAGGCCACGCACAGGATGGTCTGCAGGTCGCCCGCCTTACCGAAGATCCCTCGCTTGGGGGTTAGGGCATTCCCACACAGGGACCAGAACTGCAGCAGGGAGACGAAGATATTTTCAGGTGGGGGATGAGGGGTGGGGGGCCGGTAAAGCTAGCGGGGAAACTCTCTCAGAAGGCTGTCGCATTACATGCAAAGACACTTTCATTAACAGCACTCCTCGGTTATCTGCTTTGCCAAAGCCACCCGGCCGAGTCGCATTACAGGATACAGAGCCGGCACTTCCGTTAAAAGAAAGGGGCTCATTCATTAATCTGCAGAAACGGCTCTGGGTGCGTGACGAGAAAGAGGCTCCGGAAACGCATCGTCTGCTTCGTACTGATAAACAAAATCGAGAGGTTTTTAATCCTGGGGAACTCCCATCACTGAGAATGCAAAAAGGTGACACGGAGAGATTTAATGCGACCTGTGTGGTGCTCCCCCCCTGCCGCGTGCTGTCATTTCTGCTGAAAGAGCTCCTTGGGTTAACTGCTGACAGGGGTGTGTGTTTACTGGCCGGGCCTGGTGGGGCCTGGAGCGTCAGGACACCAAGTCTGAGGCTGTCTCCAGGCTGCCTGGCCCCAATACTGCAGCCGCACCCCCCAGAGCTGCATCCCGGTCACTTTTCTGGGTTAGCTGCAGGTGCTGCGCTCTGCCAGCCAGTGCCATGTGTCTTCTGACGTCCGCGTCCTATTAGTGTGCCAAAGGGAAGTCACATGACACCGGATATGGCACAGCGCCAAGTCACCCAGTGGGCTAGTCAGACAGGACAAGGCGAGCAAGACGCCAATGACTGACAGAACAAAATGTGGGTCCTGAACTGCACTGGATGTAATCTTCCAGCTGCAGTTTTAACAGTCTCCAGTCATTTGACGTGATTTCGTTATTTTTTTACATTAGTGCCATTAGATAAATACATCAGTCGCAAATGCGCCTTTTCTGCCTCCAGCTGGGTTTGGCAACAGAGAAACTCAGAAAGCATTTAGCCCCCATTAGATGGACAGCATTTAAAAAGTGCCACAGACCGGCATGTTCTCCCACAGACGCCCAGGTCTCAGTTCCAGGAGCATGTGTCACGTCGTATGGCATCATCATGATGTCATGTTGATCTGGGTCTTCTTTCAGAGAGCCTAGAATCGGACTTTAGGTCAGATGGGCAAGGCCGCCTTCCAGATGGAGGGCTGCCTAGCTCTCAGGTTGGAGGAGGGGCCATATCGATTCCTCCCCCCTTAACCATGCCGATGCCCGGCTTGCCGTCTGTTGGCTGACCCGGCAAATTCTATCGCTCGTCAATCAGGCCGCGCCAAACCTCAGCTGTGGGCGATCGCATACGGGAGGGGTGCCATTCATTTCATAATCCATTTAAATGGCTTGAACGAGCCAATTTACCACTCATTATATCAATTAGCACTTTCTCTATTCCCACTATTCACAATCTGTTTATCAGGGTGGCTCAGAGCACGAATATACATCCTTTCCCTGTTTATTTGTCCTTGTAAAGAACCTTTACCTGTCATAGTAAATTACAGCTCACTTTAACAGCTACTTACGACGACCAGCTGGTTGGAACTGAATAAGAGGTATATTGCTGAATTTGAATAAAAATGAACAATAAAAATGCACATATTTGAAGTGTGAATGTCCTTCTGAAGCATTCCAAGGTTTTTGGAACATAATAGTCTGTTTTCTTTGGCATAAACCTCAGTTTGTAAGGGTGAAGCCCCAGACTAGCAGTGTGACATGCCAGTCTGGATTACTGTATGATTCCACTTCATACTGTGGTAAAATATGTTACTCTGCTTGGATGGAACCTGCGTCCCATGCAGTGTCTTCAGGAGAAATTCTCTTAAGATATTTATTCATTTGTGATCTGAGAGCAAGTGACGGACTGAACCAGGTAGATAGTCACACAGTGAAATGATATTATATAGAGATGGGCGATCCACATTTTTTCAGTTCGGATCCGATACACAACTGCCGATACCGATTCCAATACAAAAGCTCTTCCTACTTTGTTATACTTTATATATAATTTTTTAAGCTAGTAAATAGATGGAAAAAATGTAGGACAAAAATATTTAATTATAGGCTACTACAAACATACATAACGTACTGTTCCACCTCGTGTTTTAAGCGTTTTTTACGCATTTGCAGTTCAATATATCTTCAAAGCAAGTACACATAAGTGGCGAGAGCTTAAAATTTTAACACATTTTTTCTCCCATTGGCGTCAGCTCAGTTACACTTTGTTGCGATGACAGCCCCTCTTTGTAGCACAAGCTGCAACGAGTTCGCAAGACAGTCCAGGTTAGCGACTCCTAAATCATCCATTGCTTTGTTTTGTCTCGCAGTTGCGTGCGCTTTGTTAAATGGGATTGTCCATTAAACGCTATTCCCACATCAAAACTTTGTTTTACACAGATTGCAAATCGCTGTGCTACTGGTTTCTGTTAAAAGCGTTTAATACTCCCAGATCGTCACGTCTTATCGTACGCCCCTCATACTGCGAAGGGTACGCACATGACGTCATAGCAGGCGGAAGTCACTGTACTACTGAGTAGCAAAAAAGACTGAGGGGCAGCGATAGCGCTCAATTTGAATGCTGCAAAAAAACACATGTAAAATGGGAAAGAGCTGACGTGCGATTAATTGCCAAAAACTAAATAAGTAAGCATAAAACGTGGACCGGTCACGCATGGCCAATACCCGATCCGTCAAATAGGTCTGGATCGGCGCCGATACCTATCCTAATATTGGTATCGGTGCATCTCTAATATTATAGGTCATGATGTTCTCTGAGAAACCCTCAGCCAGATTCTTCCGGCAGCATAATCGGCGGATCGCATGCAACAAGACACTCATTTTTCAAATCATTTAGGTTTTGCACACTAATATATGGGGTTATTTGACCCCTCTCTTGAACGAATCTCTGCAAGATCGATTCCTTCATCCCCAGCACTGCACCAGAAGCTTGACCACGTAATTCATCCCAGATATTCATATTTTTCATATATAGAGGAAGCAGAGAAGGAAAATGGCCTACATTTGTACCATGTCATGAATGGGCAGGTTAGGTAAAAGCATGCATACAATAATCAGCAGTCAGCTCACCACCTGCATCGACCATGCATTCATCTGCTATTCCGCTCGCATTTAAGTATATCTATCCACTTCATAATTAGGTCACACGAGGCAAAAAATGGCCCAACTAAGTGCAAACTGACCATAATTCATGACACTTCTGTTCATCTACTTAGTTAAAACCAAATCTCCATATTATACATGGTGCTTGCTAGTCTGTGCGGTCACACTACACCAACATGATAGTGTATTACAAGTGTAACTGATTATCACAAAGGTAAAATCACTACAGCTTAAGTATATATTCATACTTCATATATAGTAATATACAATTTAACATTAAAACATTAATTTATTACAAGCAGAATAAACTGCTGATTTAGTGAATTTGGACATTTTATGACAAAAAAATTTGGAACTCATTTAGAACCCAAATGGAGTCTCAAACTCAAAGAGTGACAGAAAGATTATAATTTCTGATATATCTGAAGCTCTGTTCAGAATGGGCTCTAGCTACTTTCCCAGAGATGCTGAACTCAAAAGACATACTCATCATGGAGGCAAAGATGGCATCAAACATATAAAGTTCTGCGTGACCGGCATGAAGAGCTCTGCCTTAACGGGAGACGGGACGGGGTCCGAGGCTCATTGACTGTCCCACCCCCAAGTCAGACAGGAAAGGGGGGAGGGGTTCTGGACTCACCTTGATGTGCTTCACCCCGCAGCTCACCATCCTGTGCTGCTGGTACGGGTCCCAGGTGATGTCAAAGATCTGCGAAATGACACGGGTGAGTGGATGGGAGCCGCTGTCGGCTTAGAGAAGGTTGTCGAGGCAACCACGGCCCCGCGCTTGCGGGCATGCACAGACATGCTCAAAGCACAATCACACGCGCACACAAAGGGGTGCTACTTGCAGAATTTATCCTTCGATTCATTTTAATACCGCTTCAACACTTGACAGCAGCAGTGCTGGCGAGGTGGGCGGTGGCATGGACTGATGGCGGGACTTTGCTCCCTCTGTCCACGTGACTAAACCCTATCCATCCTCCACCCACCGCACAGATGTATACAGGCAGTGTTGACATCATAGGGAGGTCTAGTCCCCCCAAATGACCAACTGTGCCCACCCCCCGAAAATACTGCAAAAGAAGATTGATTATCAACATACTGTGCAAGTACTGTGCTGTATTTACACCCAACCATTTATTGGTATGTGTGAATGGTTGCTGTGCTACTCCACGTGCCTTTTTAATTGCCTTTAGGGGAAGGAAGTAATTTGAATTGAATTGAATTAAATTGAATTGAATTGAAACGTCTTTTTGCTTAATGTGGTGAGATGGTACTCAATAACTTTTACTGTCACCCCCGTTAGTGGTATCCTGTCCCCCCTCACCCCACCCATGCCCCTTGAAAATATCAAGTCCAGCCATGAAATTTGTTCTGGCATTGACACCATGAGACCAGCCTGAGATGTTGCGGTAAACCCTTTATTCCATGCTACATCATGACGAGTCAGAGAGTTGGAGACCTCAGGGGTCTGGGCGTGCCGGAAGACGGGGGGAAGTACAGCACAGAACTCCCCGGGCAATGGTCCCATCTGCACCACACATATGTCAGACTCCCAGGCCAAGACGCTTCCTTGCGACCCTCGCCAATGACGTGCACCTACCCTGTCCGAGTGCCCGGTCGCCGTAGCCAGCACTTTGCCCCTCTTCCAGTCCCACACGCACACCGTGTTCTTGGCATCAAGGCCCACTGACGCCAATCGCTACCAAGGGAGCAAGAGAGACAGAGTTACGCCGAAGGTCCCCTTGACAAACCGACCTGGCGGTGCGGGAGCCGGTGCCATACGGTGCCCGCGTAGACTTCAAAAACAGTAATTTACGGCGGCGATTCTGGCTCCGTGCCAGGCTGAAGGTCATCACTTCTAATCAGAGTTTGCCGCCAGGTCATTGCAGAGGAAGACACCATGCAGCTGACAGGCCAGGGAGACTCCAGTGAAGCTTTCGGCAGAACGATAAAGAATGTGCTGTAAATCGGTTGGGTTAATAGTTGATTGCATTTTTATGAATCTGGCACAGCAACAATGTAGCCGTTTCAATATATCTGAGACAACAGCCCGGTCTCATTTATAACATGGAAACTGAAACGCTACTAATTAGTAGCAATTCTAGCTAGAGAAGCAGCAGCTCTCTGTAGGGCATCCAGCACACAGTAGATGGAACTGGAGCAAAAGGCCAGTGTAGTACAATGAGCGAGTGGGTCTTCTTGTTCGATGTGACAGCGTGAACATCAATAGGAGGTGGGTCAGTCTTTACCCCTCATTGTCTGACCTGATAGTGTCTTTATAACTTTACATTTGAGGTTCGGTCAAAATCGGTAAATGATAAATAGAAAATCCAATGGCATGTCTGAAGTATAAACTGAATTCCGTGATACATTTGCACTCAAAAGTTTAAGGATAACAGGTAAACAGGGGCAGATGAGAATCAGAAATTCCCCATGATTGAAACTGGCCTTGGAGTCTAGAATTTACAGTAGATGGTGAGGATGGGGGGGTGGTTGGTGTTAAGACTGATGAAAGAGCAGGGAGCCCAGGAACCTACTGTGCTTGGCCATTATACTGATGAAACTCCACCCCATCTCAGCCTCAGCCAATCAAATTAGGTTCTGTATGTAAATGTGCAGGAGCCTTAATTTAATTAGCTGAGAAAAAGAAGAGATGGAGTTTTGTTACATAGTGTTACCTGGTAGAACCATTTGAGGATAGCAAATCAACATAGACCAGACCCATATGTTCACAAAGATAAGATATTGGACAAGAAAGTGTACCAATTTCTATCAAGAATCATCCTTGATGATGCTCCATCATTCACATGGAAATTGTGAGTCTGTGAGTTTGTGAAAGAGAACAATCTGGGGACAGACTTCCCTTGACCTTTTAAGATTTTTGAACTAACATAAGTAACAAAAGAAGGTCAATGCTATGAAAAAATCTGAACAATCACTGTGGGAAACAATGGCTGCAGAAAGATCTGTCTGAAGGTCAAGGTGAAAGTCCAACTTCTGGAGATATCTGACATGACAGCATTCAGTCCAGTCAGCCAAAGCCTCAAATATAAAGCCTGTGTTATGTCATGTACATGTGGGGTGAAGAAGATCATTAAATATTTAATCAAGCTGTCTGGCTGAAGGAAAGATCCTGGGTAACATTCCTGGACCGTGAGGTCCGCTGAATCCTATGGTGTGGAGCAGCAGAATGACCTTCAGCAGATCTAGAAGAAGACAGCTGATATTCAGCTTGGCTCTGCCCCTCTGAAAGGGTGAGGGGGTATTTCAGTGATTTTTCATGCCTCCAGTTTCAATTAAGAGAAGTGGACGGGCTCTTCAGCCAAAAGACAGAGCTGTAATTCAAAGAAACCAGTTCGGTGTTCCAAAACTTCACAAGGCCCTCCTGGAATTCAGTTTGCCTTTAATGCAATTGGAACAGGACCCTCACTCCCGTACCACCCCACATTTCCACCAATGCTTTAACACTGTGGGGCTGTTTATCCCCCCCAACTTGCACGTAGGCTCTGAGAAAACAGCAAGCGAATCAACTCCGAGGGGCCAAACTAATGAAAACAAACATAAAAATTACACTCTTTTATTAAAAGAGCACCTGAACACCTAGACCCCCGTCTAGATTTCCAGTTCTCCACCTTGTATTTCTTCAGCTATGGCCGGTTGTGTTTGCCTGACAATTTCATTATGTAGCTCGCTGCGTCGCTAATAGCATTCTGCCACACATCCGCACCACATCCTGCTGTCCTCATCCAATCAATTACTTGGTGTACGCGAGGGACACATTCTTCATCGGCCACAATCTCAGGGGTGACATTGCATTTGTCAATGGAGAATGAGAAGAAAGATCCTCAGCTCTGCTTATTCTACAGCTTCTTCACACTCCTGCTGTGCCCTACATTCTTAAACGACTACACTAGATGCCAGTGGAATAGGCGAAACAATTGGCTCTCATATACATCAACCAGAGGGGTGTTCCCCTCCCTCTGCCAGTACAGCCAATGAGAAGAAGTGAGTACAAGATCAACCACACCTCCAGCTATAGTATATAGCAAGGTCATGGATCCCAGTAAGACAGGGCACATGAAAATGAACCATCCATTCACTGGGGCAGCAGCAAAGAGAGGAGGGGTCTCACTGCACCTGTCCATCCGAGTCGAAAGCCAGGCAGGCCACCCCATGGGTGTGGATGTCCTTCAGGATGGAGGTGGTTTGCATGTTGTATGTGTCCCACACGCAGATGTATGGGTCCTTCCCCACCTGGCCAGTAGCAACCTGAGTTTTATCCGGATGCAGGGCGAGGCTGGAGGAGGGAAAAAAGGAGAGAAAATCAACAATATGAAGTTTGGCACGAAGGATCTCTATCCTCGGGAATGTTGTTGTGCATTTCAGGTGCAGATTATATATGAAATATGACCATTTACTGTGAACTGTGAACATGAAAGGAACCTCTAGCAGAGGTCTAGACAGGATATATTTAGAACATAATTTCTAAAGCTCATTTAAAACGAATAAAAACTTCCATCCTATTTCTGCATTCAGCCAGGAATTTTAGTGAAGTGGAGAACGACATCATGTTTTTAGACGTCACATTTTCCGCAAAGCTTCTGACCAGTGGAAATACACATCACATTGTAAATGTGCTGCAGACACCTAATTAACGGCCTGGAGCATGTTATTTTCTGTAAAGACAGCATGGATACTGACAGCATAATCTGCCTGAGGCTAACTAACCATATCACCCATAGCTGAATTATAAAAAAGAAATAATGAAAAGAAAAAAATCGACTGTATTTTGATCATACATACAAAACACAAAATATGTGTTTGGGACACTAAGTCAGGTTTATCAAAAAATACTTTGGACAAACAGAACAGTCATTAAACGGCAATTATTGAAACGGTTTTCATGGTAGACCAGGGAAGAACACCTATGCATATAAATTTCACCCAGTTAAAATCTAGATGCTTCTATCCAAGGTACTGTATGTTGCAGGAAATTAAATAATCACTGAGCACAGGTTCTGAAGACGCCTGGAAGTTCGTAAAACCCACAACAGACACAGGGAAGCACAGCTGGATGCTGATTATAAACACTGCCGAAACAGATGTTTATCAGACGAGACAAATGCAGTATGAGAGAAGATCGAACCTCTACATGTAAGACTGTAATAACAATAATGACCCCTGATTCAATTGGCAACCTACTTCCTCATTATTACTTCCTCTGATGATCTATCTCGAGAAAAATATTTAACGTTGGTCCCAAGACGGTAAGTCACATACTGCAAGATTGTCCTTAGTGTCTACACACGACTGTGTTGTTTTTATGTATTGTTCTCTGTACATGTTATGTGTGGGCTAACGTGCAAGTAACAGATTCGTCGTGTAAGTATATGTCATAATAAGACTTTGAATCCTCAAATCCACAGTTTGCAGCCAAAGCTTTTGACGTAACATCAGTACTTTCCCACAAGTCCAGACCTGGGAAGTTGGACAGTACCTCACCCACGGGCGACCGTAAACTGATTTCGAAGCCGGAACCTGGTGTTTGCGTGCCTAGCGGCGTGGGAAGTGCAGTGTCACTGGGGTCTGTTATGTAACCAGCTTGCCGGCTCCTCGTGAAGTAAATACCAGCCAGTTAGGGCGAAGCCTCACAGCTTAAGTCCCTTGGTGATTGTCGCTTGAGGCCTATCCTGCCAGAGCCCCGGAAAATGCCGGCACCGCTTGAGGTTGCTCACCAAGTTGCTACCAATAACAGGCAGTTTCTCAAGGTTACCCAGTGGGTGGATACAGGCAAGTTGGAGCCAGAGGGGAAACACAAACGTTTAGAACAATTTCCACCTTGTCGGGGGTGATTAGGGACCCGGAGGGCTTGATTCCGACTGGATGGATCTTGTGGCCGATGCCAAGGGGACAAGGTCGTAATGCAATTAGAGGACTGGCTCCAAGCCTACACCACACTCGCAAACTAGCTCCACAATGAGGAAAACTGCTGCTGAAAAGCGACAGGAAAAAAAAAAAAACTAACTAAGAGTCCAATCTCATTTCGATATGAAGAACGTTTGCTGTTAACGAAAGACCCAACTCTTTGTTTCAATATTGTGTTTGTCAAAGCAAAGCTACAAAACACTCCTAATTTTGGGAGCCACAATCAGACAGGTAGAATTCCCCTAGACACTCAACTGGCTACTACATCCTTCAAGATGCAATGAGCCTGATAATGGAGCTTTTGGGTGGGGGAATGGTACGGGGGTGAAGGGAAGAGGAGAGAGGCCTGGGGAAAACCTATATTCACACCAATCACGTAGCAGACTTCACTAATCCCATTCTGAGGACACTAGATCTAGAGCATCTGATGTTTTGTGGCCCGAGCATGTACGACCCTGCCACAAGGCACAGAGATGTTCTGTGAGATCCAGCACCACCAGTCTGGAAGACAGCAACGTTTGATCACCCTAAAGCCCCTGCAGCATTCCCAATCCTGGGCCTTTTCCATGTACATAGTTCACATTACAGACCAGCACACACATTTCAGAATGTGGGATGAAGGTGTGAAGAACATGGCTCGTAGTTTTCTAAGGGAACCACAAACCATTTGGATCATGCACTAGTTCACGTTTTTGTCAAGGACACGGGTGGGTTTCGAGCGGGAACGTGGCATGGTGCAGGCAGAAATAAGGTGGACGACCCACTGGCGG
>JAABNX020000070.1:3004109-3036045 GCA_015163995.2 Mormyrus lacerda | reverse complement strand
AACAAATCCACCCCTGCCTGTCCCCCCATAGTTTTTGTTCTTAGGGTGCAACCCCCCCCCCCCCCGAATCATTACTGGCAAGAAAGTTCTGCAGAGTCAAGGCAAGTCTGCTGCCGCGTTAGCAGGAAGGTAATTAAACAATTAGCTTTGAGAGCATAAATTTGCCCAGTCACTTAGAAAAAAAATTAATAATTAAAAAAAATAGTGCTTTAAATATTGCAGTGTCTTTGTCCTGAAAGCTTCTGGAAGAGTGCAGGCAGCTGCGTCTCTCCTGCGGGCAACCGATCTGGCAGAATTGAAAAATCACCCCATTTCCTAATTGCACCATTGAGCCCCAGACCAGATTAATGCACTTTCAGCTCCCTTCAGAAAACGGCGCAGGGCTGCCATCACCCCCCCCGGAGTGTACCAGGGGCAGGAGCAGCGCAGTGCCCGCTCTTCAGGGCCCGTCTCTCATCGCACTGGCTGTCAGCGGCACCACGCGATAGCCCCACCCCCCCCAGGAGACCGGATAGCAGAGGCCTTCGCTCTTCACCTGTGCCAGTGAAATATCAGCTGGTAAAGCGCTCCAGTCACCCAGACTCATGCTGGTTATTTTCCAGTGTTCGCTATACAGCCTCTTGTCCTAAATGGCACCGTTAGGTCAAGGAGAAGTCAAGGCGACACAAAATAACATATTTGGGTCCAGGACCTCCATTATCATCATGTTTTGTGATTGTAACGCTTCGACCAATAGACTATTTGCAGTGTCTCTTTGACTAAACCCAAAATTATACAGACGCTCCCCGGCTTACAATGGCCTGTGGTATGATATTTCGACTTTACAATGGTTAAATGTTTTTCACCTTCCGGTCAATATTCAATAACTTATTCTAAAATAGGCTCCATATTAATGATTTTGCCCTACTGTAGGCTAATGTGAGTGTTCTAAGCATGTTTAAGGCAGGCAAGGATATGATTAGGTTAGGTTAGATGTACTGTATTAAAATACAATTTCGCCTTACGATAGGTTTATCGGAAGGTAACCCCATCATGACCGGGGGAGAGGCTGTATATATTTTTTGAACTTCAAAAATGATAATGCCATTCGTGAGGGCTGGGGTCATTTAAGCAGGAAACGCAAAAGTACAGCTGATAATAAAGCTAATCTCCGAGTTAGCGCTCCAAGGTGATTTCAGTGGCAGGTGTGTTACACCCCGGATGGGGCTGCAGGCACAGGGTCTGCGGCAGCGTTTTAGGATCATCAAAAGCACATGGCGTGACGTTCCCCTTCGTAGGCGAACAACCCCATTACGACGGAAAACAGACGCCCCTGGAGGCAGATTCATTACCGTGTCTTTAAGCTGCTCCCTATAATTTCAAGGGTGACCAGTTTCAATCCTTCTTGAGATATTTCTCTCGCAGTCGGTCTCCATCAACAGGAAAATAATGCAGTCATGGTGGTAACATACAGATTTATCTTGATTTGCCCAAACGAGGTACATGCGCGCCATCCTGAAATAAACGTGGTGGCGATTCTCGTTATCCGGGCCTTGTTGGTGAAACAGAAACTGGAGGCGATGTCACCAGGCGGCTCCGACACTACAGGAGGTGCAGGGTGTCCCTTTGGAGCAGGAATGGGGGGGCATGACAGTGCCTCCAGTTACACCCACCTGTGTCGACATTGAGGATAACCATGGCAAACTGAAATATGGAGAGAAAATGTCCATTGCAGTTCCCCCCATTTGCGATTTCAGCCCCCACTCATCACCTCCCACCCCAGAGCTCGCAAAGCCCCCTCTCAGCATTGATGCAACACTTTAGCAACGCTTCGTAGGAACACCGTCAACCAGCAATCAGCTTCCGAAGGACCACGAGCAGGTATCCCTGGCCACTAACGACAGGCGTCCAGCACCTGGCCGATTCCAGCTTCTTTAAGGCTTCACCCAGTTGACTCTGGTGCTGCAAAAGGAGCTTCCCTCTAAGAAGCAGCGTCAGGCACCTTCATGAGCCGGAAAGCCACGCTGTTCCTAGGGCGACGCCCATGTCGACTTCGTGCATGCGTGAATGCGTGTGCACGCCTTTTTAAAACTCAAAAGACAGGTGCTGTCTGCTTCCACGAACTGGCTGTCGCCTTTACAACCGCAGCAGGCCTGCGCTCAGTAGTAAGCAGTGCATGAATGTAATTCCTGACAATATCTCAGCCGCCTATTCAAAGCTGTTGAAAGAAGATATGGTTTTACCACATCGCACTGATTTAAAGGTACAGTAACACCTAGCTGGAACATTCTGTAATTATTTATTAATGAAGACATTATTCTCATTACCTGTAAATGTATATCCGGTACTTGTGCACCGAGTACTGGTAAATTCACCTTCCACTGAATGGGGAAACAAGCACTTATACTATATTACAGTCCAATAGTGCAGAAATGCAACATGTCAATTTGTGGAATGGGTGAACCCTAAAGGCAAGCTGACTGAAGTGGCATGGAGCACCTACATGTTTGAAGCATCATGGCTGGAGGAACCAGGTACTTGTGTGAAGGTCTATACATTCAACTGGATTTTAATCTTCATATTAAGTTGCCATGTGACCCTCTAAGAAACCAAGCAGGACTGAGCTGAGCGAGAGAGACGTGCCCCCATCAGACAGAAAGCGACCAGCCAAAGAGATTGTGGATGCAGCTCCGCTATTACGCTAACATTTTAATTATACAGTAACTAGCGCTGATCAGTTATAAATCCACATCTTTGGGGCTGTGTGGCATGAAAGTGTTAATATGTAACGAGTCAGTCAAATGGGAGAGGAGATGGGCTGGCTTTACCCTGCGACTGTAAGGATCACTGACAACAATCCGTTAACATCCGCAAACTCTCACAGATACAAGTCATTCCCCTTCCTGATGATGAAAAACCACCCGAAGCCACTGGTGAAATCGCCTAAGTGTAGTGTTTCCCAAACTCCTATTAGATGGTGATTGCTACATTCCTCCAACTTAAATTTTTCAAAGTCCGCCCCCCCTCCCCACCTTGCCAACAGCCAAGCGCTGATTAATACCCGTATGTCGCCTGCAAGACGGGTCCGTCCTAAAATTATGCACGGTGCTAATCCATCAACATGGCGGCAGCGATAAAAACTTCCAAATGAGAATGTAACCCAGACGCAAGAAAATGGATGGGAGGAAATTTAATTTCACAGCCGTCTTCGTGGCTGAAGCGTGGATACGCATCCCAGTTGGGATATAACGGGACAGGCTGAATGAGTGTTCCTCTACCGCAAACAACCGCTGGAGAAATGTGAAATTACTCCTAATTATTCCAAAATAAAACAATACAAATTGTTCCTTCATAGCCAATGATGTGATAACATTTTCCAAATTTTCTGCGTTGAATAGGTTAATCAAACTGCCTTTTTCTCATCAAATAAAGGCTTCCATCGGGCAACAAAACCGTAGGATGGCTATGCCTGGTTTAGACGAGAAAGCGTGCACTAATATCGCAAGAGAAATACGCCAAACATCATGTCACCAGCACCAGTAGTGTCTACTGAAAGACAACCCACACCACTCCATGTTACCCTGACAATGACACCTGGGGTCCTCAAGTGAGAGTGTACATGAAAACAAGGCTGTCTTGGGTTGTAACGGCCTCTTTGAGAGCTATTAAACCCAGAAAACCTCTCAGACCAGACTAGGTGATGGATTGGTCAAATGCTAGACAGCCAGTGTGACAAAGAAAAGAGCATCATTGTCCCAATAGGACCAGCTGAAATACTCTTACTAGGATCTGGAGCTCACACTCCTAGACAAGTAAAGCACCCCCAACTGGTGTGCTGAGGTACTGACCAAGGGGAGCCCTTGCCAGTTCTTTGATGACACCACCTGCATTTAGCAGCTGTAATAACACATCATGTCTAATTCCCTTTCATTAAGGGCTGGTTGAAAAGCTGCTGACCTGCGATTCTGCAAAGGTATCACTGCGTGGAAATGACAGGTCCTCATGTAGCCTTCCTGAGCTCCAGGACCCACCTCAAGATACCCTTCCGGTTGGTGCTGACACTAACGCCAGCGTCTCACAATGGAGAAAGCTGTTGGAAAGCGACACACCAGCAGAACAGGCCACCACGCAGCGACTGCGCCAGTGGGAGAGACATTCATCCTTCTGCAAATCCTGGACTTTGGAGTGGAGACACTGCCATCTGAACCTTGCAATGCAGCTGATTTGTCTTTGCATCACTGGTCACCAAATCTCCTGAATGCATGTGTCAAAACAGTGAGTGTAATAGGATGGATAAAAATCTGAACAGTACTGATGTGTGGAAAAATAAACAGACTGCTTGCGCCGTGAAATAAGCATTTCGGAATATAACAGATAGGTGCTAGACAAAGATTAGGCCTGCTATGAGGATTTTTGTCAAACCCTGACAGGGATTTTCTGTAGTCTTAAGAACATGAGTCCTTTTCTTTATTCTTGATGATGCAGCTTGAGTCAACATAAGACCTGCCGACTTTACGGTGAGATATACAGAGTGCAGTAACAGCAGACATTTTTTGGCGAAACATACTGTCGTGCAATCTATCATAAATGGTTCCAGCAAGATTTTTTCATCCGCATTTCAGGAAGATTTCAGCCTTTAAGAAAATCAGTTTTTAATTAGACGTGTGCCATAAGTCACCGACTAAGGAATTCCGTAAATTTTATGGCGGTTTCGTATGACATGACGAAAGAAGCTTTTATACCAAACAGTGCGGGTAAAGAGCCACTAGGAGCCTGTATGACGGACAGCACCTCCTAGCAGCTGAACCGCGCCGGGAACGCGCAGCACGTCTGCAGCTGTAAGGAGCACGCACGCTTCTCGCTTTGGCGGGGAAAACTATGGCACTATCTGGGGTAGAAAATGGATGGATGGATGGACATGTATATTATATACAATAAGTTTATTTCAAACATGCGCTCTGACAATCAAAGAATGGCTTTTTATGGAAAAGTCAAGATTAAGGTGCTTACCTGATAATGTCATCGTTGTGTCCCAGGTAGAACTTCTGCGTGTGCTCCCTGGTGTTGTAAACCACGCCGACCCCGGCCACGAAGTACACCACCTCTTTACCGGCGGTGTAGTACAGGTTGTTGCGGCACTGGTGCCCCCTGTACCCGTAAACCCACTCCAATCTCAGCTGGCAACGGGGAGCGGTCCGGTCGGCCATGATACTCGACAATTTCTGTATTACCCCGTTATTCCGACCGCAACTTCAGATAAACCCTTCACCAAAACGCGCCACCGTGCATCGACCTTTTTCGCTACAACAGAAATTGGGAGGAAAGGTCCAAAACTATACCCCCTTGTCACAATCAAATTATCAAAATGTTCATAATTGTACTTTATCCGCTTTTGCAATTAATGTGTTATTTTTCAGTAATTACCCTTAGTGCTGAGTCCCTCTAGGGAGCCTTAACGACCAGATGCACCCGAACTCCATTCATAATTCACCTCCGTGTATCCTCACAAACTCCCCTCTCCTCCGGATCGAGTCCGCTTTCGTCAATGAACTTTTTCGCCTCTTTCCACCGCGGTAAGGATCCGTGTTTCCCTGCTGATGAAAGGCGCCCACCCGGAAAGCCCGGCGCCTCACCGAGCATGGCTATAAGCGGGCAACACGGCACGGAACAGGCACATTTTAAAACGGACCGGCTGCTACGACAAAACAAGCGGGATTCGTGCACAACTGGAAGTACACCTGACTACCGCAAAAAACACACTATCTGCAATGTGATCCGATGCTTTATCATGAGTCACAATTAACGCCCGTTACCAAGCATCTGCTTTACGAAAGCGGTAATAAAATGTTTCTAAATCTAGCAAACAGGCACGGAACAGGCCGAACGCAATGTCAGACTGCCATTCATAAATCTGATCGCAGTAAATCCCTCTGTGACATCGCCGCGATCAGCAGAGGATCTCCGAGGCTGAGCCAAAAGCCAGCGCTGTGCGACCTGCCTTGACAGCCACTAGTGCCTGACTGCCGCTCCTCTTCCTCCCAGCGAAGACGCCCCGAAATGCAAATTTTCCGCCAACTTCATAGCGAAGGCAAGTAATGAGACAGCGTCCGGCCACGGTCGCTGTCAGCGCGTCCCCCCTGCTCGATGGGCATCTCGCACGGGCAGCTAAGACCGCAGCCGCTTCGGACAGTCAATTGTCATAGTACGCAGAAGACAACAGCCGGTACCGGCGGAAAGAATTAAAACAACAAATAACAGGGGGAAAACCTTCACAGAATCCTTACTCTGTGAACCACATCTGAGATGACACTTGGCGTAGGGAGGCTACACTCTGTAGTATTTCTACCTAGTGTATTCACGTACTGTTTTCGAGAATAGGCGGTTTGGTTCCTAGGTGATAGCAGCACTCGGTTACTACGACGCCTTGAGGGCCGCCCCTGCTGCCGACGCCGCACATAAGAGCGGCCAACTTGCAAAGGCTCATGGGAATTGGTGTTTCTGGATCCGCCATGTGACGCACATAAGACGTCGGAGAGAACTACAATGACCAGAAACCTCATATCTCTAGCGTTGTCCAAGGTCCTTAATCGGATGAACCAAAGGTGCTAGTCGTGCGAGAAACCCCTTTTGCTGGATAGTACAATATGGGGCTGTTTGTAGTAAGCTGAAGTGATAAACGGTAACGTATTGGATCAGGTGCTCTTTGGAGAAATGTAGGCGGTTCCATTGTATAATCTATAGTATTTGATGGTATCTCACGATGTATATGATAGAAAGTGGACATGCGCTTTTCAACGTATGCCATGTTACACCATACGCCCTGTATTTTATTGATGTTGATGTTTATTCATTTTGGAAACATTTAAAGCATTTCGCATCAAGATATAATCATCATTGCTTTATATATCTGTATTTAGTTGTAGAACAAAAAACAACGACTTCTATTTCCCGCTTTTATATCAAGGGTCATTTTGGGAAACGTAGGGGTTTGATCGTGGCACACCAATTTGATTTTGACCGTATTGAAATGGTTTTTGCTTAATTAACATGCGGTTAATTAAATAATACAATCTAGGATTCAGCCAGCGCTGCGATTAAAACCCAAAGATGTAAACACTCATCAGGATAAGATTTAAAAAGGCATAGTCGCGCAACCCTGCATATACTGTCATCATACTAGCACGTATTACTGCGGTATTGGTACATTCCCGGACTTTTCTAATCGGGGTATTGGTTGTTCCCTTTGCTTTCAGGGGATTAATCTATACCCCTTTTCATGAGCCATCTTCGTAAACCCTTAACCTGATTTAATGAGCTATAAATTATTACGGGATTGCAAAGAATTAAATCTATGGTCAGTAATTAGAAATTCTGGGCCACTGCTTGGCTTTCCCCAAAGTAGATATAATTTTTTGGCGGGGGGGGGGGCTGAAATCTTACTTAAATGTATGTATACATGGGTAAACTGGGTAAAGCAGTTACAAAACTGTGTATGCGCCTCTGCTTAGATATGTTATGTATTATTTTATATGCACGAGCATGCAGGGATGGATCTGAGCATGTTAATTGACATACAGCCTGTCTAAATCTGTACAGAAATACACACTTTAAAGTTTAGCCCTCAATGCAGCAATGTCAGATCCTCCCTCCTTCCACACGAGCTTCATTCATCACATACTGAAGCTCCATGTTAACTGATGCATCTTCTGTGCCAACTTGGGACTTGGCCAACAGCTCACTGGAGAAGGTTCCAGAAAACCATCAGAACTGTTAATTGTAGCCGGAAGGCATAAATATTATCACGGCTGACGAGAATGAGTCTGCTGGGTCATTAATGTACGATAGATTGGCAGATCATATTTTTAAGGCAACGTCTCCAATGTGACATGTGACTGATGGCTAGATAATGCGATTGCAACTTTGACGTGATCAATTAAGAAAACGTTTCCCTTACGCAGAGCTAAAAACTCCATCTTTAAAATGAGAAATATTGCCGCAATGCAATATGTAGCTAGTGCCAGCATGGAATTGCACAGAAGCTTTTAGGTTTGCCAAGTTATACACAATCAATGCAATGCAACTCTGCTCTAGTCAGGAGTATAAATCCTGTGTTCTGCTAACAGGGATGAAAAACAGGCACATTAAGAACACTTAAGTGAGCAAGTTTGTTAAAATGTATATTAGAATTATTTTCCTGGTGGTTACTTTAGCAATTTGTAACTAATAAAAATGTGCAACCCTCACCACAAGCAATCCTTCATTTCATATTTATCCCTGTAGCCTCCAAAATAGTACAGTTGGTCATGCATGTTGCCCTGGATAACACAGTCTCCAAAAGCAACCGGAAAATTGTATTTTAGCCTGAGATGAAATTCTTGCCCAAGGCATGGCCATTCTGCTATCATGCCCTCACACTGGGTGCTGCAGCTCACTCCCAGCATCAGACCACACAGTGCCTGCTTTTGACCTGTGGCACCTGAAAGAAATGGCCTATGAAAAGGTGACTTTTCTGACACCCCCTCCATATAACAGCCCGGGAGAGAGCTGCGCTTTCTGGAGAGAAACAGACTCAGATCCTTGATCCTTCAATGATTTTCCTCAAAGACATTTGGCATTACCTTTGGCAGCAACACTGTCCCCCTGTGTCCTTTGGAGCTGTCCAACACAAAACAAAGATTCGAGACCTGCTTTGCTTATAAATGGTATGACGTACAACAGACATCGGCAAACATACAATTATAATTCACAGTCACAAGCACCAACTCATTGCACCACTGAAACTCGTCTTGCCTGCGACAGGCTCCAGGGACTGCGGCACTTATTGACCGAAAGCAGATACAGCATCGCTAGTCTTAATGTTTTCTCTTTTTTAGATATTATAAAAATGTTCTAGTATGGGGAAGCCTGTAGCTCCTGTGATATGTACATTGTCTTCTTGCGCCCCCTTCTGGCGTAGAAACAGACCGCACAGTATAATTCAAACACGCAGCCCGCAGCGCGTGCGACCGGATTATACAAGTCTCATTCTTATTTGCATCAGAAGAGCTAGATACATGTTCGGAATCACTGTTAAACTATCAAACTCAACCAGAAAGTACACACATAAATCAAAGATAGGTAGATATAATTCCGTCCCAAATTAAGTTTTATCATTTCAATAAAGATTTGAGATTAAAACAAAACCGCCTGATTTCCATCTTAATACAGACATGCATCCATTGAAATTGAATAACTACAAATAATCATACTTCGGTGCTGCTTCTCACAGATTGTCCCTCAAATGCTACCCGGTAGCTAATATTGAATTTGCGCCAGAGAATAGTGTTTATCTTTCAGAAAAGTGCACGCCAGGTAGTCATAGTTTCGAAATATAGGCCCTACAAAATAGTGTACACACAATACGATATTTGGCAGATTCCTCTCACATTCTAACTGAAATCATTAGTTTCTGACAATTATGCAACTCATACTTTGACCATTTCACTCCCAAACCTTTTAAACTAAATTGCAGAATAGAACCACTAGGTGGTGACAGTTCTTTATGCATAAGATGCGCATTTCGCAGCGCTTGGATGATGCAAATCGAATAGAGAATACGTCACCAAAAGAAGTAACTCGTTTTCAAATGCAAAAAAGTGGAAAAAAATAAAACACATTATTTTGATAAAATAAAATTATTTTACCCCGTTCTATGCAATAAATATTAAAAACATGAATTTTAAATATGTAAATAGCCTAAGTACACTTCGACTAAGAGCTAAACGACACGATAATATGCAGGGTAAAAAAGAAAGCAAGATGCCACAGAGTAATTTTAAAAGCACTTTAATGACTTCGCACATATTTAACAGAGGGTAAAAGTCTACAGGTGCCGCCCCGTACATCTGAGAGCCGGGCCCGCGCACGCTAAGCACCTACTGACCCAGCCATCGCGAAGGAGTTCATTCCTACTGCCTCGTTTGATTGTGCAATAAGATGGAAATTTTCATTACAATAGTTACAGTGACAGAAATGCACACTATGTATCAAATAGCGAGATAGAGTAGCAAAAAAAATGATAAAACGCAGTGCTAGAGCCAACAAGCAAGCAGCCGTTTGAGTAACATTACTTTGTCCTGTAAATGCGCGGTTTTCCACTGTTCCACTTAACAACAATGCTTTAAATTGTTTATAATACATCTAGTTTTTTATACTCTGGACTAGAATAATTTGAACATACATTATAATGCAACTCAAGAACAACAACAAAAGTCAACAAAAAAGATTAAAAAAAAAATGATTTAAGATTTAAAATGAACTTGTATACTATCCTTCGTTAACAGCCAACATTCTTACTGGTCACAATCACTGCATAAGAGCCTCAGAAAATAGCTAACAGGTGACACTGACACTGGTTATTATTGGGTTGTATCCAAATTAATGCATGACTATACTAAGTATAAGCATAGACAATATACCTTAATTAATCGGAGCCAATAACTGGGGGGAAGTTCATTAGTAAATGGAATTAAACAGTTCATGTTTGCAGTTGCTGTTTTACAGTTTATGTGCAGAGTGAAAAGGAATCGTTTCAAAGCACCGCTGCCTTGCTTTCTAACAGCAAATAGATGTAAGTTGTCTTTCCAAGACAGCCTCACAAAATTGAGGAAATGTTTAAATATCCAGAGCCCTAGAACCTACTGACAATTACAAAAATGAGCAGAGAGAGTCAAACAGGAGGGGAAAAATAAATCAAAACCAAAGGGGGAAAAAGTTCAAAGAAGAAGAAGAAAAAAGCTTAACTCTGGTCCTGTCTAATCATTTCTGATGGAAGCTGCCCAGGACTCTCACACCCTAGAGCTTAATGAGCGTTTTCGTTTATTTGATGCATTTCCTTTTTCCGGTACGTTTTCAGGAAACGCTGTAACTTCTAAAACCAATTGGTACGGTAGGCACAAAGTGTGGGATAGTGATTCAGAGCTTGCATGCTGGAATTTCACTGGAGTTTAGGTAAGCAATGACCCTGTGAATGGGGGGGGGGTGCTGGCTCTATTTCTTCTTGCTGAACAGGCTGAAGCGTTTCTCCTTCTCTTTCTCCTTCTCCTTATCCTTGTCTTTCTCCTTCTCCTTCTTGCCTGGGCTGGACTCGGTGGCCAGCGAGACTCCCGTGGGCAGCGTCTGGGCCCGGCTGGAGGCCGGGGTGCTCTGACTGCTGGGGGTCACGTCGGAGGTCACCGCTGAGGTCACGGCACTCGTGATGGCCTGGATCCACGTGTTCATCTCCTCCTGCGGGGTCAGGGGTCACGAAGTCAGGCCACGGCCATCTACAGCCAAATATTCATACCTGCTTTTGTAATTAACACTGACAGGAAAAAACAGAGGACCTGAGGCAGCTCTGACGCCACACTCAGCCAGATAGGATATCTGAGGCTCGATCTTCAGTTCCTGTCTCACAAAATGTCGGGAAACATGTGAAGGGATACAGGAATCATCTCCTTACACTAAGTTTAAATGCGGGCCCTACACAGGTATGTCTAATCCTTGTTTAACACGTCAGTGTTTGTATAGAGAATTCAGTGTTCTGCTTCACCACAGGACCTTCAGACCCCAGACAGAAGAGGTAGGTACCTGAAGGCTTTGTCTCCCCACTCTGTCCATAACATCTCCTGTTAACTGCACTGAGCCCAAACAAAGATGCTGTGCTCCCACAGACACGGTCCACCTTGTGGAACCCTTTTAAAAGTCCCTTTTTTATTTTTTAAAAAGCAAGACTCACATCATCTTTGGCTTGGAAGAGATACTCATTCCCATCAGAAATTCTGTAGAGAAAAAAATGTTTTCAACACGTTCCATCACAGCTGAAATAAATACACCAAACTTTTCCTATTTCATTGATTCATGCCCCAAGGTGGCGCCATACCTGAGCTTGAAGACGTGCTTCTTCTTCTTGTAATCGAGCGCCACCTCACAGACAGCATCCTTCAGGCTGATGGGGATCTCGCTGTGGTACGGGATCCCCTGGCTGGCTGTCTTGCTGTCCTTGTAGAAGCCCATCTCCTGGTTGTTTATCACACAGTAAACGTTGTGCCAAGACCTGCGAAGACACGGTAGTCAGAGCTGCCCTGTTCATGTGGGACATAAAGTGTCACTTGTTGGCTGGAAGTTTTTTTTTAGCATATTTTTAGCAGAAAACTGTCGATTTTCACAGCAGTAGTGTTGTTATGCATTTGGGACAAATTAATCTGTAAGCCAGTAAACAGTGGCAAGACTGAAAAGTGAGTCACAAAGGGATATTAATGAATACATGCTTTTCACACGTACAGCAGACAGCATTTTAGGTGCACAGCAGTAGTTAACAGAACCTGACTGCACTATTTTCCCGTTTTTTTTTTATTTTATTTATTTTTTTAGATATCAAGCAGAGTTCAGAGAACTGAACATCCACAATGTGACGGATTACTGTGCTCAGTCAATTGCGGCATGGTTTAAGTCACTTCTTGGTTTCTTATTGGTTCCAAGATGAATTTGTACCGAGGTCAAATACCAGAATCTTGAAAGGAGCGCTGCTGCCCCCTGGTGGTGCGGCAGCAGTGGTGCGTACCTACTGGATGCCTTCTTATTGTGACCCTCCCACTCATGCTTGCGATGTAGGAAGCCCTCCAGCTGGGCGGATGGAGAGTCCTGGGCCTTGGCCGGCAGCGTGGCGGCCAGGCTGCTCCTACCCTTGCGCTCGGTGGAGGGGGAGGGGGCTGGGCTGGGTTCCTTCGAGCTGCGCTCCGCCACGCCGTTCACCATGTCGGCACCGTCCACGCCATCCTGCCGAGGATTGACAGGCCAACGAGAGAAAGGAAGAGAAAGAAGGCTTTCAGAAAGGTGCAGTGGATGCTCGTACTTTGTGGAGGCCATTTTGTGTCTGCTGGGCAGGGCTGCATGCGCAAAGAGGCTGTGTAGACAAAGGACGGCCTCTCCCAAAGCAACAAGGGCAAACAGTAACGACGTATACGGATACATTCATATACGTCTAAAGGGTCTCCTTCGGGAATGGGACATGAAAAAATAGCCACTTAAAATGAACATTAAAACTGGGGTGAAAAAAATACTCTCCACCAAATTGGCTTCTACAAACAACAAAGTTTAACATTAATAAACTTAAATGACCAATTTTATGGGGAATCTTGCAGATTGCAAAAACCCCTGCAGGCTGCCTGCAGAACAACAGAGTCTGGTGTGGGGGGGAACAACGATGTCTGTAAACCAAACAGAACACCTGAAGAAACCATGTGACCATGGGACGGCCAGCGAGGGGAGGGGCCACCAGCCCAGCCAGTGAAGGCCAAAGGACTGAACCAAAACCGTTACAGCAGCCTCAGATTGTTGAACTGGTGGTTCAATTAACAATCAAGATGCCCAGTAACACAGGGCCAAGCAGACCGAAGCACTAGGGAGTCAGAGTGAGTCACAGAGTGAGTCACAGAGTGAGTCAGCATCCCAGAGCTGCTCTGCTGGAAAGGTCTGTCTCAGGACTGGCAGCAGGTTAAGGAGTGTCATCGCCAACCTCTGTTAGCCTCAGAGCGACTCCACACGGACGGCGGGGGAGGGGTGGGGTGGGGGGTGTACCAGATCACTGCCAGGTCTGAGGATTATAGAATTAGAGAAGCACAGCAGACAAGGAAGAGGACTTAAAGATCACAGGTTGGGAAAATAAAAGCGATTGGGGATTAAGGCATGCAAACAACACTAACAAACCAAAGCTTTAATGACGCAGACAAGCAGCCAAGGTCACAGGTAGCAAAGTACACAACACACAACTCAAACTGCTTGTCGTAAAGCTTCGCCATTACCGCTGTAGTTTTTGTAAGAAAGCAGGGAAGGGTAATATTCCCATTAGAAATTTGTCAACGCCACAGAGACACTGCAACCTATCACAAGGCTTTACCCAATCAAAAAGAGCCTCTTCCAGGAGGCGGGGCCCGCCACTGACCATTGGACGAGGCTGGAGGGGCATTCCTTCCAGAAGCCACGCCCCTAATTAGAGCTTTTTAAAGTAGAATCCTGACGACCGTGGGTGCTCTGAGTCCTGCCACTGAAGTTCCCAAACCTTACTCGAACACAGACGACAGACGACGTGTACGGCAGCAAACCGACCCGAGGCGGCCAGGCTGGTACTCGGGTACGGCACGCACTCAGTGTGGTCAGTCTGAGGCTCGTTTAAGGATGAATACAGTGAAGACATCATAAGAGTTACAAGATTTTCATACACCGACAACCCAAAAACTCATAACTGAACCAGCTGTGCTTTCTGAGTCGTGATCATATGAATATAAGGAGCAACCCTGAACCTGGCTGATTCCGCACGTTTGGTTTATTTTGGCCAACAGTGATGACCACAGCACAGACTGCATGGCTGGCTGAATGCTGCCGAATGTCTGCATGCTAATGAATGTTGTGGGCTGACGCAGCTGATGGCCACTAGGGGGGGCTGAACAAAAGCCCACCACTCTTGTGTTTAGTTATAACACCAATATGCTTAATCACCATGATTGGGGGAATTGGGAAGCTAGTGTCTCCCCCTCAGAATTCACCTCCTTTGACGTTTTCTGATTTTCAGACTAAAAAAAACTAATGTACACCTTGTTTAACATTTCTACCAAATCGCTGACAAGAACCTTGAGTAATTTGGGAGGAAAATAGCTTAATGTATGACAATATATACAGACATAAATGGGAGAAATACAGATGTGGGCACAGGCATCTTGGATGCTTAACAAAATGAAAGCTTCCAGTTTCATATTTACTATTAAAGGAAATTAAAAAAGCATTTCTGTCCTTTTGAAGATGCAAGGATGTCAACAGGTCACCTAAAAAAATGAAAATGCATGTGCAGATAACTCATTTCTAACAAACTAAACGATGAACTGGATGATTAAAACTGGATGAAGCTAGATGGAAAAAAAAAACCAGAAAACAGTGGTTAGTGACCACATGCTTATACATGCGACGAATGTAACATTAATGGACAAGTGAAGGGGTTATATGCGTACATGATGGGGGGAGAGACAAGAAAAAACATTTGAATATACAACATGTGCATTTGTGTCTCAGTTGGCTTAGCTTTTATTGTGGAGAGGAACCAAACAAGGCTGTTAATTGTCCATGGAAGAAAAGGCTACCATGCAGACAAAATGCAACAAAAAAAAACAAACATTCAAATACAAGAGGCTTAACCTTAAAAAAAGAAACAAACGAAAGTGCGGAACGGGACGTAACATTATCAGCACATGAACAAACGTTACACCAGATTTAGCAGCAGACGTTGCAAATGGCTGGAGTCTCGGGCCTTTCCCTCAGCTGGACCCCATCCTTTGTGTTTTTTAACCGTCAATCTCTCTAAGGCCCGAGTTGTTGGCCGCATCCCCCTACATCAACTGTTTGGTACAATCGATAATGTGGGGAAAAATAAAAAGCAATCGCACATGTAACTTGTTCAAGTGTGAAATGACGGTTCAGCGGTGTGGCTATGCTCTGACTGCACCTGCAAGCGGATCATCTTCTTCGTGACCCGGGAGAGCGAGAGAAATGGACGCTTATGGGCATTTGCCAAAACAGAGGGTGGCATAAAAAGAGGTGAGGAGTCAGCGGGTCAGTAGGCGCGCACACACGCTGCATGGAAGCCCACATGACAACAGAGAGATCTCAGCCTCACCAGAGCAGTCAAAGTCCATGAATCAAACCCTAAGGCCTAATGTCACGCCAACTAAAATGCTGATTTGCTGTCAAAATTCTTAAAAAATTTTCAACCCGTGGTGGTAAAAGGCACTTTGTGTGACAGATGTAAAAGCTGTGGCAGACTAATGCTGACTAGTCGCTCTAGTCTATTCTTAAAATATATTTTCCCTCAATTCCTGAAAGTATCAACTGGTCAAACTACATAAAACATGCGCCAATAACTAATCAAAATGAATAGCAGAGGTTTCACTCACGAAAAAGCACAGTTATAAACTGTTAGATACACAGAGGATGCAAGAATCTGCAGGAGGAAAAAGGGATCGTGTCTCTAAGTCCGTAACTGTTCACCAGCAGGTGGGGGGGGGACCTACGATTACAGGGTCGACAAGCCTGGTCAGTCTGTTTCCCACCAGCTGGGAGCTGTAAACGGGCACAGAGTGGGTGGGGTGAAGAGGCGGGTCTCCCCACATCACCCTATCACTGTCCGGCACGTCCTGTACGCTCGGTGCCGGTCCGTCGGTTCTGAAAGCTGCTGTAGTTTTGGTAGGTCTGGGAGCGGTAACTAACCCGTGGGGAATCCTGGTCCGAGGGCAGCCCGTTCTGGGAGGCCTGCTCACCTTCCCTGGAAAGAGGAGAGGAGAAAGGCCAGTGATCAGGGGGGGCATACCTACATATATATGAAATATGGCTGTTAAGATTAATAATGCATATACATATTTTCTTTACAGCTAGACACAGCAGAGGGGCTGTTCAGATGAGATCTCATCCATCTACTAGAAGCTTCTCCCACTCCTTAACATCCATATTAATGTCCAGACAGCTCAGGGCTTCCAGTGCGATGACATCACTGAATCTAATGTAACATGCCGGGGGGGGGGAGGGGGGCAGGGGTGGTTCTCACCGCTGTTGCGATTCTGAGTCGGGGGCAGGCAGAGCCTCCGGGGACAGGGGCTGCCTCCTTCTCTCCTCTTCCTCTTGCTGTCTTCTCACTTCCAACAACTCCATCTGCAGACACAAAATACACACCCCCACACACACATACATACATACACACAAATATGCACATACCCCCCCACAAAGAACACATACACACACGCAGACAAAAAAAACACACACAGGCACATCATGAGTTATGTTGCTTAAAATCTGTCCTTACCTAGTCACTGTATATATAAAATCGATATAGTGTTAATTTCATTGTTTTCCACGAAAACACTCAGACCAAGTTCTCCCCCCCACGCCCCCTCACCGTCGTCAGCCTCTCCAGCGCCGAGAAGCGCTCTTCCCACGTGGCGGCCGACTTCTCGAAGGCCTCGTGCCTCTTGATGAGCTTCTCCACCTCATCCACGCTCTGGCCCATCTCCCGGCTCGACAGGTACGGCTCCTGGGCCAGCAGCCACGTCTCTGCCACGCCGGCGTCCCGTGAGAACTGGTGCACCTCCAGCACTGGCACGGAACATGGCAGGGTCACCAGGCACGTTTTACAGACTGACCCGAAAGTGGAAACGGGCCATAGTTCCTCAGTGGGACCCAGCCCTGCCTCGCTGGGCGTCACATGGACCAGAGGCAGCCATATGGATATCCCCCGAGTCCAGCTCACCACAACTCCGTCAGTTTGAGGAACTGTGACGGCAGCCGTTGGGGGCAGAGCTGTGGTGAGAGGGCATCTGGGATACCCCTGCACTCCTCAACCACGCCAAACATTCCAGGCTACATGGAGAGGTTATGCATGTGTGGCAGACAGGGTGTCATGTTGGCCCCCCCACTCCAGGCTGGGTTCTAACGGAAACAGCAGTCACCTTGGGGCCCCAATGGCCTGATCAGACCCTGGGGCCATGTCCTCTGACCATGCTTGGTAAGGCAAGACATGTAGGAGAGATCATAATGTCCCAATTTGAAATGTTATATTTGGTCCCTTTAATTCCTCCCTTTCCCCTTGAGCAGGCAGTTCGACGGGTAGCCAAGGCGACGGGACTTACCCAATCTCAGCCACTCCCATCTGTCCTCCCACTTGTCAATCATGTCTTTCCTCTTGTCCGTCAGCTGTACCAACTTCTCTTTAATCTGAAAGCAGAACTTGTAGTCAGAGTTGCGGTTCTCCTCTGAAATGCAGTGTTTCTACTTGGCTGTGGATCAATCACACAGGTTTAGCAGCTGCAATACTACATGCATGTAACCTTCTTAAATATGCATGTTTATTTTGATAATTTTTATACATAAATAAAAAGCATGCCCCTCTATCCACAATCCCCAGGGTGTTTTTAAAAGCACACTTAACAGGAGTAAACTCTCTAAAGTACAATCCATCTTCTTTAATATTTACACTTCTGTACCACCTGGGTCAACATACTAGTACATTTCCCTTTCCCTTACTGGGGCCCTAAGAAGTTTCTAGAAGCTTGGACAGACAGTATTTTCTTTGCATTGGAGATAAGAATAACAAGTAGCTTGGCAGGTAGTTAAAAACAAACTTAACCAACTAACGTGTTACTTTTGTGAACATTCTTGAAGGCATCTCTCAGCAGATAAATGGCCTCAGATGTCCAGCACAGCAGGCAATCTGCTTGTGACGGAGAGAGACCCCAGTGTAAAAACACACCTCCTCTGATGCATAGTGCTTCCGCGCCAGGAGGGCCTTGCCCAGCTCGATGCAGGTGGTGAAGCTGTCATTGCGGGCGTCTATCTCAGCCTTGATGCCTTGGTGGTTGTTCATCAGTAGCTCCACTGACGACACGTCCCTGAGGAGGCCCCATCGCATCAGCGGTCAGACATGCATTCAGAACCGTATGGCCTCACGACGTCATCAGCTAAGCTAACGCTTTAGTCCTTTATGGTAATAGATCCGTCCGGTTCTAGTCCAAAGCAGGGCGCGGCGGTTGGATACCGAAACACACATAAAAAGAGAAATGCTTTTGTAACACAGTAGAAATAAGAGATTCTATATTAGGATTATAAGCTATGGATGTTGCTATGGATACAGACTCCTATCAAGAGAGTGCATGTCACTAGCATAAACAGACAGGTCTTTCTTAGTGGTTCAGTTCTGGGGCCACAAAGGACCGGCCTCCGGTTTTCAGAAACAGGAAGGCGAGCAGCCAAAGAGGGCTGCATTACCCCTCAAACCGTATCATTAGGCAGACATGCGATCAGACAGCGGGGTTTCAGATGTCACTCCACCAGGGACAGAAGAGGAAACTGCTCATAATGACTAAATTCAAAACCGGATCCCCCCCCCCCTCAAATCTCTGTGGGTCACCTCCCTCCCGCTGTCATGGCAGGATGGGGTGGCAGAGGCTTGGTGACATGAGCCCGATCACCCATCTCTCCCAAGAGTACAGTCTTTGCTCAACTAGTAATTAAGTTGATTACAGCAATTACATTTCCAGCTCGAAGCCAGGAGCTGACGGTGAACTATTTGCTACAGTAAATCAATACATTTGCTGGGTGAAAAAGGAACGAAAACCAGGAAGAGCCTAAGCAAAGAAAGAAAAAGAAACAACAGCAGCATTCTGGGGCAGGATAGTGTATAACATTTTACTTTGAAGCTGCAAGTAACAAGGGAAGCTAATGCCACTGTCCCATTCTTAAAGGCACAGACACATATTTTTAGGATAAGCAGGACTACTTAAGCAACCAAATCATTTAGACAGCCCAAGTGTGGAGTGTCTGCAGAACTGCTCAATGCAAACTGCTAAGACAATGTTAAGAAATTCTCGCTGTCACTTAAACTCGGACTGCATTTGTGGTACAGTTGAAGGCTACCTGACACTTTAAGCAGAAAATGAACAATTGCCACTGGAACTACCAATCAAAAAAAGTCTACACAACTGTAGTAATGACATGGTCCATCGCACCTGGGCTTCTCCTGGGCCTCGATGAGGCGGATCACATCCTCCATCCAGAGCATGAGGTCTCGAACCATGCTGAAGAAGCGGAACTTGTCCCCCGTGTCGAGCAACCGCACCCTGCGTCCCTCACACGCCTCCAGCAGGCTCTTCCAGGTCTCCAGAACCTCGCTCTCTCTCTTCTGAATGTCATCAGCCTTGTCTCCGGCGTAGGCCGACTGGAGGCGGACTGCATCTTCTTGCAGTTGCCTCACCTGTGGATCATACCTGAGATGTTATGATGCAAACGAATACACTTCCTGGATTCTTTCTCTTAAATTTAATTCAAGCTCTCAGTGATTGTGGTTCTAAAAAAAGGTCACAATTCATGAATGAAACAACGTTTAGTTGCTATGCAAAATTGTAGCATTCCACCAGACTAGACCCTTGATGGTACCTCAAGGTATCTAGGTTCTCACCTGCGTCCCCAAAGCCTGGATGTCATGCTCAAAAGTAGTGTGCATCCTCTGCAGGGTCTCCACTGTGTTCTGGTCACGACCAAGTTCCTCTGGTAGCTTCTTGTGCTTGTCCAGGATACGGCCCAGGATCTCCTTAGCATCATGGTAGAACTTGTGCAGCTCATAGGAAGCGGCCAGGATCTGCGTGCGTGTGTCGATCAGCTCAAGAAGGTCAGCCCAGGCTTCGTTCAGCCCGTCCTTCCACTCTGCGATGGTGGCCGCGTCCGAGTGGCCCGAGTTGATCAGGTCATCGGCCATCTGGTTGACGGCATCTACACGCTCCTGCCCGATGTTGCCCGTGTCTCGGGCAAACTCCCGGAAACGTTCTTGGAGCATCTGTGCAAGACGGGTGAATAAATCAATCAACCATGTGAGTAGGTACTACTTCTCTACCTCAAAGGTTCCCAATGATCCCCAGAGCTGGAGCAGGACTGGGAAGTAGGCCTACCGTAACGTGCTCGTAGTCCTGGCCCAGCTCATGGGAGCCTGCCACCACCTCCCGCTCGGCGATCCACTGCTCCAAGTCGTCCACTTCACGGTTGAGCTGGAAGAGCCGGAACCTCTCGTCCAGCTTCCCTCTCCGTTCTTCAGACAGGTCCTTCAGGCCGGCGTATAACTTGTCAACCTGGGACTGGCGCATGTTTATCCGTTCACTGAGAGACAAGAGGACGGGATCAGAATTCAGTTGCTTTAAACGCGATGAAGGCATATTGGATACGGCCATGAACAGGACGATGAGACGAGACTCATCCACAACCAGTGGATCTTGACTTGCCTTTCAGGGTGGCCTGCAGCAACCAGGGCCCGGCTGGTCTTGGAGAGCTGGTGGACGGTCTCGGCGTAGTCTTCTACAGCCTGCTCCAAGATCTGGTGCTTTTTCAGCATGGCCACCGCACTCTGCTCGTCCTGACATACACGTGCAGGAGAGACTAGGTGAACATCTGGACCATCATCTTTCAACACATCACCCTCTGGTTAGCGTCACATCTCCATAGACCCAAGTGTATCATTCTAACATGCAACTCATTCTCTACCAGATGGGAGGTGAAGTTTTAGAGCAGGGGTCACCAACCTGCCCCCAAGGTACACATGTTGTCCGCGGACCTGTTCTAAAAATAGCACGACTCATCAGTGAGCAGCGTCTGAAATGTAATTTTATCTTGTTGCTATTCTTCTTTAATCACATTTCATTTATGTTTATTATACATGAAGTTTAGGAGGCCATTTCAAGCTGGTAGCCCTTCGTATGGCTCAGTACCTGTGAAGCAGCTCTCAGTTTCAAAAAGGTTGGTGACCCCTGTTCCAAGGCCTCCAAGACCAGGACCCCTCGTACCTTGGCCTTCTCCTCGGACATCATGTACAGCTCCTGCTCGCTCATCCAGGCCTCCGCCTCGGCAGCATCAAAGTAGTACTGCTGGGCCTTGTGGGCCTCCTCCAGGCGGGAGTGCCGCTTCTCTGTCTCCTGGATCATCTGGTCCCAGAGCTGCCGTAGGTCGGCCAGGCGCTGTCGGATGGCTTCCGCAGTGGGGCTGTCGTCCTTCAGGATGCTCTGGCTCCTCTCAAAGATGTCGTTGAAGCGCGGTTGGTGGCCCTGGACCTCCTTCTGCAGGGTCTGCAGCGAGATAGTCGCATGTCAGGGGGCAACCGGCACCACACGTGAGGACATGGTGGCAGATCTCGTTACGGAGCAGTGGGTCACCTGGTTCTTTTTAATGAGCAGCTGCACGGTCTGCAGGTTGTGGCCATGGTCCGTGGAGGTGGCCAGCGGCATCCTCTCCTCAACCCAGAGCTGACCAAAGAGACGAAATACCAGCGCAACGCTAAAAACACAACACTCAGTTCACATGGCACTCCGTATATTACACTAAAAACTAACATATTTTTCAGCTAATAAATCCACACTGAAAAAAGAAAGGAGGAACTGCATGTGCACACACTTTGATGCCGAGAACTGCATAGTGAAATGGCATTTAAAGGAGGAGTGGTTCAAGATGCCAGCTCTGAATAACAACTGCGGCTTCGCTGAATAGGCTGAAACAACAAGGGGAAAAAGAAAATGTTCACCCCTTCCAGGCTTAACAGTAACACCAACCCAACAAACCCAGGGCCAGACTCACGATCTCATCCTCCACGTCGCGGTTGAACTGGTGGATCTCCTTGGAGGCCATGAGGTTGTCCTTCCTCTTGTGCAGTGGGTCCAGCATCTTCTGGAACTTGTGCTCCACGTCGCGCCGGCGTCCGTCCACCTCGTCCGAGTCCTTGCCCTCCTGGCTAAGCGCCTGGGCCTGGCTTTGCAGCTCCTCCACCTCCTTCCTGCGCACCTCCACCTGGTTCTCCAGCATCTGGGGCACGAGAGGGGGAGGCAGAGAGGAGAGGTGAGGCTCCCGCAGCTGCACATCAGCACACGTGCATCGACAGACACGCACACGATCGCAGCCTGCTGTGGTGCTTTGGCGTATCACCAAGGCTTGGCACCAGCTCCTCCCCCTTCCCCTCTACAGAGGGGGAGCAAGATTACGTAATTGGGGGGGGGGGGGGGGGTTATATAACTGCTAGATGTCCCACTTGCTGGGCCTCCGTCGCCTTGTATGAATGAACGTGCCGGAGAAAATAAACAGCGCCAGCCCGGTTTGTCTTTCAGCTAAACGGTTCCTTTCATATGCCTCTAGTTCAGAGAAAAGGCCAGATCCATGACAAGCAGCAGGCCGGCAGCGGGGGCCCACAGGGAAGGTTCAGAGAGCAACACGCGCCCCAAAACAGAACCCCACTTCCCAGCATTCATTACATTTTTCATTTTACAGAGTAGGCAGAATGCATAAAGTCAGCGGCATTCAAGTCACAGATCAGCAGCAGTCTCAAGAAAAAAAAAAATATATTTTGGCAGTGAGCTGAATGGATAAACTGCCACCATTTCATATCAGAATGGCCAGTATGTCTGAGCGCAGATATTCACCACCATGATCTCTGACCTGTGCTGGGTGAAAATCCCCGGTGTTATAACCAATGAGTTCAGGAGCTGAGCATCATTCGGGAGAATGAGTCCACCAGAACCCAGAAGCAAAGCAGGAAATGTCACCTGCTGCTTCTTCAGCAGGATGTTGACGCTGGTCAGGTCCTTGCCGTAGTCGTCTGAGTGGATCTGACCTTCCAGGACCACCAGCCACTTGTCCAGGTCAGCGCAGCTCTGGCTGAAGAGCTCCGCCTTGTTGGCGTCGAACAGGCACTGCGCCTTGGTCTGGGTGGTGGACTCCAGGTCATTCCACATGGAGCGCAGAGCCGACAGCTTCTCCTTCACCACCCCCTCCGTCTCCGGTTTCTCCGCCACCAGCTGCGTCCCGTCCTGTGTGGGGCATCGTGGGATACATATGCTTCAATTTCAAATTCAAATAAAAAAATTTCCGTGTATCCCAGAATGCTCTAGCTCGAACCCCGCTGATCCGCTGGTTTGCGGCTGAGCTGACGGCGGGGGGCAATTACATAAACCGCTCCGCAGACATCAGCTGCCGCATGGCCGCTAATGTCACATGAAGCTGTGTGCTGGTAGGACACTGGGTGGCAGCAGTGAGACAAACTGCTTGGCTCTGTTTTATAGCATTATGAAGAGGATTCTCCTGCCTGACACAAGGTCCTCACTACTCAGCTTTACACAAAAAGGGAATTAATATTCCGAGGAGCATCCATGTCTGCTCCATTGGGTTCATTTCTCCTTTTTATGCAAGATGATTCTAAGGTCTTCCTCAGTGGTTGTTATTACGGGGAGGTTAAGCAGAGACGAAAGCACCTCCACCAGCCCACGCTAATCCTCAGCTCCCGGCTGCATACGCACCTTCTCGATCTTGTCCAGCCATTCCTTGTTGGACTGCAGCTCCGCCATGAAGGCCTGGTGCTTCAGCCACTTGCTGTGCAGGTTCCTGGCCTCGTCATAGGACATGTCCTGGGCGGTCAACATCTTCTCGTTGATCCAGAGGGACAGCTGTGGGCAGGAGAGGGGCAATTAGCGGGGCCGGTTCGGGGGTGTGACCCATCAAGTAAGGGAAGCAGGCGATAATTACGCACTATCCTGGGAGATGTTCACCACTGATAGATGCTCGCACATGTGTGTGGGTCATGCATCTACAGGCTAATGTGGCAGAATGTGCACTAAAGATGATACACAGGAACCTTCAAAGGCAAATGTGACACATGCTCTTAATGCTGATGTCTTATTGGTGGATGTTCTGTAGCTCCTGCTCCGATGCTGCTTACACTTACCTGTACATTGTAAATTCAGCCTCGCTGCACTTATGCCTAGTTGACTCTGTGACAGCATATATGTGTGCTACGTGCTATCTGCCCGACTTTGGATAAAAGCGACTACAAGATAGAAGCGAGAACGCTTGCTACTTTCTACTCAAATATGCCTCCCTGGACTGTGAGCTGTATTCCGAGAGAGTTGGTTGCGCCCCACCTCAGTCCTGTTCACTTTCAGTTGGCTTTATCTCCCTCCCCCAGCTAGCCGGGGCTGCTGGTTGGCCATACCTCCTGGCAGTCTTGCAGAAACTTCTGCAGATCCCGGTTGTCCTTCAGCCTCATCAGCAGCTCGCTGGCCGCCTCCCGGTTCTTCTTGTGCCTGGGCAAAGGCAAATCCGTCACCGCGGCAGCCAAACAGCGCCGGCTCAGATACGCCGTAATCCCACCCGGCTACCAAACCCGAGACGCCGACTGCAGACAGAGGATGAAGTCTATCTATTGATCCTCTGTGAATGTGAAGTTTAATCTCACCCAGGTTCCCTATCATGAACTAGTACAGTAAGGGACATGGCCTCACTGTATTGCAAAGGACCATTACAAGCAGCCATTTTGGATGCGTAAACCGCTACAGCGAAGAGGGAATTACAATAGTGGTAATGACATTTAACACCCTGAAGTGTTAAACGTGTCATTCACAATTTTCCAGGCAGCCAAGAACTAAACACCGATAACTGCTGTGAAAATGAATGTGAAGTTAATCGTGTTGCTTCTTCCCTGGTTTTCCAGTGGAATATTTCACATAGGTTATATAAATGGGGTCTACAAATCATTTGCTTGGCAGGTGGATCCATATTCCTATTAGCTGAATGTACAACATTGTTTCTCCTATTATTATACGCATCTACAGAATGTGTATCTAGCCCAGCTCTAGGGCCCCTGACCCATTTGGTAATGCATCTGGGGGTGTGAGGGGGTGGTACCTGTCATCGATGGAGTCCACCCTCTCCTGGATGCGCTCTGAGTTGATGTTGCCGTCGCTCACCAGCCGCCTCCCCGTCTCCACCACGGCGTTGATCTTCTCCTCGTTGGCGTCCATGGTGGTCATGAAGTCCTCCTGCTTCTTAATGGCCCCCTCGGCAGCCTCCAGGGTGGTGGGCATCTCCGTGTGGGCCAGGACGTACTCCTGGGGAGGGACGGGAGCGGGGGGTCAGCCACGGACAGCGTACATGCGTGCATGTGCCGCTAACCCCAAGACTTGGCCTCGGAGTGACCCAGGAGATTACTTCCCAAAAAGAAAGTGCTCCTTACACCTCCACCCTATCTATCCCCTTCCGTGTTTGTTTCTATAGATGACTGTTACTTCCAGTGCAAACTGGAACCAAAACCACAGGGTCTCACCTTTAAATTTAGCATGAATTTGCAAAGTAATGCTACCTCAACGAGTACAGCACAGTGCACAGGCGCTACAAACATGCCAGCATCTGTGGGCACAAGCAACCCAATGTAATTCACAATAAAAGCAAGCACACTTATCATTAATCACCACCAAAGACAGCAAAGGCTATTCGTCGAATGAGAGGGTGGTAAATTCTGTGCTTTAAACAAGTCGCATTTGAGAGAAGTAAGCAAGTAAGTGATCTAACAGTGACCTCGTGGAGATCCCTGTGATCGACTTGGGCTGCTAGGAGCCCTAATAGGATGCAATGGAGGCAAGCTGAGATGACTGACAGAATAACAACTGAAGATGAGACGCCACGACTCCTGCTCAATGCACCGACACACAAGGACACTGATCCATAACTACCTGGAGTCACAGCAGAGACCACCCCTGAGGTGTACGTTTATTACCCGGAAATGTACGCAGACTAAAGAGAATGGCTTATATTTTTCGCAAATTCAGATAAGCTTTCACAGCAGGTAATTTCTGATATGAAAACTTTTTTCGTTTGGTTTAAGTGCAAAACAATCCGTGAGACAGCAGCAAAAACCACGAGTCTCATGGGTAAAATGTGAGACTTGACTCCTCTGTTGACCAGTGACACACCCAATGTCTTGGCATTAAACACCTCAGCAGATTCGGGATACGTTATCCACCTATTTTGATTAAGGTCAGCTTACGTACACTCACACTTGTGACCGATTTTATTGCACCAGCTGCTTGACCTGTGTTCACATGTTTGGGCGAAGGTGCGGAACTGTTTTGGTACGTGTGATGCAGATATGAGGTACCTGGTTATTGAGGAAGGCCTCGGCCTGCTTGGTGTCCCTCAGGAACAGCTGGTAGGCGTGGGACTGGGACAGCAGGCTCTGCCGGTTCTCCCACATCTTGTGAAGCTCATTCCAGCCAGTGTCCAGGGCTTGCAGCCTCTGCCTCAGGAACATGTACTGGGCATCAGTCTGGCCCTGGGTCACCATCTCGCCCATGTCACGCATCTTCTGGTAGTCCTCTTCATAGTTGTTGATCTCGTTCTTGATGTTCTCATGTTGGGTGAGCAGCTTCTCAGCCTCTGCCAGCGTGTTGGGCATGTCCTCCGAGGCGATGGCGGTCTGCGTGCGGGACAGCCAGGACTGGAAGTCATCCAGGTCTCGCAAGAACTGCTGCAGCTTGCTGGCCTCGCCGAGCGACTCCTCCCGGTTCCTCAGTGTGGTCTTCATCTCCTCCCACACACCGGTGATCTCTGCCAGCCGGCCCATGATGGCTTGGGCCTGGTCTGGGTGCTCAGCCGCCAGCCTCTCCGCCTCCTTCTTCAGGTCAACCAGCTTGTCCTCGATGGCGACTAGGTCACGCTCCATGCCCGTCAGTTTGCGCTGCAGGGCCATGACGCCAGCTAGGTCGTTCCCTAGCTCCTGGGTGGACTCGATCACCTTGGTCTTCTCGCGGATCCATGACTTGGTCTCGTTGCATTCCAGGTGGTAGTTCTGCACTCCCAAAGCAGAGTTGAGGGCATCCTTCTTCAGGTCCACTAGATCCCGGAACTGGCTCCACCTACCCGACCAAGACAGCTATGGTCACAAACCCGAAAACACGCCCACATCTAATGGTGTGCATCTCATCCAATCAAGACAGGAAGCAAATAGCAAAAACTGCGACAAGTTTATTGGTAACGTGTACGATCACTGAAGAGCATAATTTTTTAGATTACAGACAATCCACCGCTAACAGGACCTCATTAGCTATGACAGAGATAAATGATGGACGTGTGACAAATTTCAACCCGGTTCGTAAATATTTAATAGGGTGAAAGTAGATACAGGATACCGTGGAAAATGTGGGAGGGGGACTGCTCAGAAGTCACTGAACAGCCCCCAAAATGACTCCTCACTTTCTCGTGAGGTAACCAAGCATCCCTGCCACCCACCAAGGCATCTGGACCCGTTGACATTTACCGGCACGACGTAAGAACTCATCCAGTCAGCCTGTGTCAGCTGGTGAAAACAGCAGCAGAAACAGGCCGACTCTCTTCCAAGCCGTAATTACCTACCTTACTCAGACAGTTTTGTACCATATTCAGCTATTTCTAAATTGCTGCTTTCATCCAAGAACCCTTGTGATCTTCAGCCTAATCACTTTCTGAGGTATGCCCCCAAACCAGCTGCACGGCCCACTACCCTGGCCAGGACAACGGTACCATCTCAGGTGTGTCACAGTGAAGGCTACTCTTGGATCTTGGACCTACAGCCTTTGGATCCTTAACCACTGTGCCACCATCCACACAGACAGAGGGCTGAGGCGACTGACCTGGTGTTCAGCTTATCCTGCTGGGCTTTGATCTCCTTCTCCCCGGGGTGCCCGCTATGCACGAGCTGCCTGGCGATCTGGTTGACGACGGCAACTCGCGAAGCCTGGTTGTTCATCTCTGGCTCCAGGCTCTCAAACCTATGGGGGGAAAGCCGACATCGACATGTTGGAAATCCGGTAAACCAATCTCAATGAGACTTCCAACGGCACATTCCCAATCAGCCAAATCACATTCGACGAATTAACAACCGATCCCAACCGCATTCTCAAATGGCCAAGCAACAAACACACCGGAGCGGGAGAGATTGCGAAGATGGTGTAATAGACCCCCTGTGTAGTAGACTGAATGGGACCAGGCATGAAACTGGCTCTTCATTAGCAAAAACTCAATAACCCTAATCAATAATAAAATGCAGCACTGATTAAATGCTTTTTATTTCCGCTTCCACTCTGGGCTGGGGCTACGATGGTAAAGAGAGCCTGAATTCACCTGCTGCTCTTGGTATCAAATTTGCCACACCATTTTTGGATGCATGGCGTCATGGATTTTTCTGTAAGAATCCACCGTCTGTTTTAAATGTGAAATTGAGCCACCGTTGTCAGGAAGGGGACTCTGCTTTGTCTATATCGTTGGCAAAGCTGACAAATAGGGACGAGCAGAGACCCATTATCTGTGTGACACATCTGGAGGATATCGTGACTTAAGACGACACTGCCTAGTTTGAAGGCGTCTCTTTCTCCCAGCATGTTGACGACGTGGTCCGGAAAGGCACAACAGCACGAGACCCTCGCCTAGGAACCATGAGCTGTCATCGGGAGGGCGGGGAACAGCGCTGGCCTACCTCTGACAGCCCCTGCTAGCCTTGAACTCTAGCCAAGACCAGTTGACAGGTGACAGACAGGCCCGCCATGAGGAAATAGTGAGCGTCCGGCTACACGCACGCTCTGTTCTGATGGACGGTGCGCTTCGCATGCTATCAGGATACAGCTCAACATCATTTCAGATTTTGAAGCTATTACGATTGCATTCTTGGGTAAAAAGCATTCATCTGAAATTCTGTATAGAATGTTTTGCGTTTAAACCTGAAATAAATGTTTATGGTGACACTGGTCCCCCAAGCGATAAAGGGAGCAAATAGAATACCTCAGAGCAGAGGTGAAGTCCAGCTTTGAGGACTGGCACAGGGCAGGTCCTTCTGCAGAGCCTGGCGGTGCATCTCACCTGTGCTGGATGACCTCCAGGTCTTCCAGCTTCTCGGGAATCTGCATGCTGTTCAGCCACTGCTCCTTCTCATCGATCCACAGCTCGCAGGCGTCCGCCTCGCTGGACATCTTGTAGAGGGCGAGGGCGTCCTGCAGGGCCTGCTTGCGGAGACGCGTGAGTTCAGCCACCTCGCGGTAGCGCTCCTCGATGCCGGCCAGCCGGCTCTGCACCTCCTCGGACTGGCTGTGCTCGCCGGGCAGAGTGCGCGATTGCTCCCGCAGGGCGTCGATGACGGGCCGGTAGCTGGCCGTCTCCTCCGCCACGTCCTTGTGCTTTTTGACGAGTGCCTGTGTGGAGAACTCATCGTGGCCCACGTCGGCACTGGAGACGATGCGTAGCACGTCCAGCATCCAGGTATCGATGTCGTCGGCGTCGGCCTGAAACTGGTGCAGGCTGAGCGCCTCCTCCAGGCGAGTACGGCGCACTGCAGCCAGGTGGCCCAGCGCAGCCCACTGCTCGCGGATGTCGGTGGTGCGCTCTCGGATCTTGTCGCTGCCAAAGTGCTGCGCCTCCACCATGGCCTCGCCCTCGCGGACTGTCTGCTGCAGCCGCCCGCTCCGCCCGCTCATCTCATCCTCAAAGGCGCGATGTTTGCTCAGCAGCCGGATAGCCGCCGTCAGGTCTTTGCCGCAGTCCTCTGACGACAGGATCTGCTCCTTCTCCCGCATCCAGCCCTCCTCCTCCGCCATCTCCCAGAAGAACTTCCAGAGACGCCGGGACTCTTCCAGCCGCGCCCGGCGCTCCGCTGCCAGCTGGGTCAACTCTTGGTAGCAGAACTCCATGTGGGCCACGCGGTCCCGGATCACCTGCGGGTCACACGGTTTGTAGCCTGGGACAAAAACACAATTGTCAGTTCACAATGACTGATATCTCACTCTCAATCTTTATTCCATGTTGGATTCCACGAGACACCCCATCCCCCCCCCCCACCCAAAGTGGTGATTCTTCCTACAGTGATATGGATGGACTTTCTCCTTAAAGCCCTTTATTGCTAGTATGGGCTTTCTCATGAGATGTTATATTTGGGGGGTGTGCAGCTCTGCAGGAGAAGAGCCTGTGCCTGATATTGGAAGGCCACGGGTTTAAATCCCGAGTGATGTCACTGTTCCCTTGAGCAAACCCCTAAACCCCAATTGCTGCAGGGACTGGCTGACTCTGCTTTCTGAAATGTACAAGTGAGTGCTAAATGAATTATGTAATACTGAATTCATGCTTTCATCTGCAGTCGCAAGGCTCCAGAGCCTCACCCTCCGTGTCCATGGCGAACTTCTGCGCGTTGGCGTTGACGGTCTTTACGCGGTCGGCCTGGATGCCGATGTCAGCCTCCACCAGGGCGTGCTTCTGCAGCAGGTCCTCCACACCCAGCAGGTGCTTCCCGTAGTCCTGGGACAGCAGCAGCATCTGTGCGGGGGGGGGGGGGATATCAAAGGTGGTCAGAACCTTCAAATATTCACCAGGACCACTACCATTTCACAGGCTTAACAAAAGACTTGAGGCTAAAGCCAAATCTGCCCGCACCTTCATCTCATCCATCCAGTCCATGATGTAGAGCATCTCCTGGAAGACCTTCTGCAGGCCCAGGTTCATCTCCAGTCGGCTCCGGCGAGCCCGCAGCAGCTCCAGTAGGTACTCCCACAGCCTGATCACGTTGTCCTTGCGTGCTGTGATACGCTTGATGTCGTGGTAGTTCTCTGCCTCCAGCTCGCGGGCCACAGACACCACCGCCTGCACGCGCTCCTCGTACGCTGCGATGTCCGTCTCGATGGCCTCATGCTTCTTGGTGGCGGCTTCCACCGCCTGCAGGTCAAAGCCAAAGTTGTCCTGGGGGGGGGACAGGGATGGGGACAAAACATAGGGTCAAAACTAAACTGTACATTTGACAGATAATCAAAAACAAAAGAAACCAAAACTGAAACAAAAAAACAGTAAGATTTTATTAGCATAGAATGACTGGAAAAATATGACCATATGCCCCCTCAAATCAAGCATTAAACTGCTGGCTTTACTCAATGTCACTAGGGGGCACTAAAAACCAATTATGATTTTCAATAGAAAATGCATGGGAGGAATATATCACAAGATAAATAACAGCGGACCTGATTGCGTTATGACAGATCTCTGGAGAGTCTCAGGAAATCACAATACAAATCTGAGCGGTTGAAGGGACGACTTCATTCAGCTATGTTATTCTGCTGTGTGCTGTTCATATATTTTACCTTAAATTATGCCCCTCTCGCCAGGACTAAAGACAGGGGTCTGCATCAATCTTGAGAACCGCATACGGTGTTTATTGCTGCGTGTTTTGTTTAATCATACATCAAAGAAGTCTATACTGCATACGCTCTTAAAACTATTGTACACGATTCTAAAGCAAGTCACTATGATTGATTATGGGGGCGATTTTATGGGGTGTCAGAGAGAGAGATGTCTACTGATACCCGTCAGTATGTCAGTGTTTGTGAAGCGTACTGGCAACATGCAGTGGACATGCACCCCTGAAGTCCAAGGATCAAGGACACGTGGTTTACCCCCCACGGCCCCCCAGGGCGCCGGCATACACACACCTGCGAGACGAGTCGCTGGTTCTCACTCAGCCAGGTCTCCCTCATGGCCGCCTTGCGATCGAAGCGGCGCGCCAGCTGCTCCAGCTTCTCCTGCCGGATCAACTCGGTGCGCA
>JAABNX020000070.1:2963331-2973907 GCA_015163995.2 Mormyrus lacerda | reverse complement strand
AATAATTTAAGATGCATAATATCTGGTTATTGAGCGTTGATGACGTCATATGTAAATAATATGCGGCCGTGAGACTTTAACTTGGACATAGTGCAGCCCACTGCAAAAAAAGGTTGAGAACCACTGCTCTAGTACATTAAAACACTAATACAGTACAGTTTGTCTTCCATTCGACATTATTTAAAAAAAACAAAAAAAAACAACACGTTTATATTCTTTTATATATCTTAGATGCATTAGAAGAGCAGCTCCTAACTTATTTAACTGAATTCATTCATTCTATTCCATCTATTCCAGATGACCATGTCCTCCTGATTTAACAAATTAATCTTGATCATGTTTGCTCAAGGTCAAAAGAGAAAGCTTAAAATAAATGCCAGCATATTTTTAAATAACGACATTACAGCCCAATTGATGCATGAATATATTTTGAGAATAAGACACAAGCCACCTGGCTTGTACGGCCGGTACAGACCGAATGATGTCAGCCGGTTCCCGCACAAAGCCGGCGACGCGGCTGCAGATCTGGCATCATGCTGAGTAAATAGAGCACAAGCTGTTCTGCAGAAACATTGGCGTAGACGGGCGTGGCGCTGAGAAGGGAGACCCTCCCAAGGGGCCGGCTGTACCCGGCAAAGCAACAAGTGCCAAGGAATTCTGGGAGCCGGGACCTTCCTCCCACTGCTGGCTTCTGCAATTTGAAATGACTTAATGATTTTTTTTTTGGGGGAATTTCTCCTTATTAGGGAAGAAGCTGAACCCCTGCAGCAGGGCGAAGCGAGGGCCGGGTCCGGGATGGCAGACAGCCAGCTGGTCACGACCTGGTCCCAGAAGCCATGGCGCTCTCTCTGCGCCCGTCTCGCCGAGATGCGGTTTCGCTAATCGGTACCACATTTCAGTTGTAAAATATAAACTTGTGGTTTACTCCTGTGGGAACCCCCCCTCCCTCTACAGGCAAATGCCACTTGAGATGTTTACCTCCCACGCTTACACACACACACACCCACCCCCACACCCTAACATTCCCCACGCGTGCGGCCACTGCATGGAAATGCTGGTTTGTTCAGCTCCCACCCCCATCTGAGCTGACAGATCCACTTGCGAGTCTCCTGCTGTGGACTGAGAGGTGGGGGTGCGGCAGCTTGGGAATAAAATAAGACTGCATATAAAAATCCCACAAAGAGAGTTAAGTACAAATACAGCTATACAGAAGGGTTCTGGTTTGTCTACTTAAAACAGTCAGGGAGGGGGGGGCATCCTTAAAAGGGCAGTCAGAGAGCGGCATGTAAACCTTTGTTAACTTAGCTGATGCTCATATCTAGAGAGACAACAAAACAACAAAGGATCAGAGTATTAAGGAACAGCCATTTAACAAATGAAGATGCAGAGTTACAAATGAAGTTACATCAATATTAAATCTGCATTACAGATCCTCTGAACCATTAGAGAGCAGCAACTGGGAAACAGAGATATCAATTTTCACAAGCTGTTACTGACTCCCCCCCTTGTCTTGCTAGGAATGGCATGTCCTGTGAGAGACCAGTCAGGACAGGTGTACCCAAAGGATTCTTAGCACATACCATGAGGCGAGAGTAGGGGGGATTCAGATTGGGTACTATCAATCACCCTGCATCTTGTGGATCACTTTGAAAATGTGCAGTGGTGGAGGGTACAGGCTTCCTATCAAAGCCAGCAGGCGGCGCCACAGAGCAGGAAGAAGACTGAGATATCCCCAGCCCGCCAGGCTGACAGCAGGGGCAAATCGATAGCATTCGTTTGTCATCAGGCCACGCTTCCTTTCATTGACATGTGGACTGTAGCAGCCCAGGAGGTGCTCGTGTTTTTCTCTGTTTTTCCCAGCATGAGGGCCTTCCTAAGCAGGCCAAGCAGCATCGATACCAGAGGGAGAGGACAATACCGGGCCGGCTGGCTTGCTAGGGTTTCATGTGGCTCAGAAGGACCCAGACCCTGAAAAGTGCAGCACTCCCATGTGGAATCCTGGGCCCTGAACCGGCTGCTCGGCTCCAACACACCTGCAGCTCCGTGTGAAAATTCTAATATATCCAGGAACCCACGACTGCGTACTCCGCACACGCCTGTTTGCAATCACCGGTTCACCGCTTTTCCATTTAGCTCTTTGAAGCCGTAATGGAAAATGCTTCTAGTACCCAATGCACCCAGTTACTGTGTTGACTGCTTAGGTCTCCCACATTAGGCACAAGCTGATTGGCTCACTGGTCCTGCAAAGTTATTGGTGAGCAGAGGAAAAACTCATAAGCTGGGATCATGTAGTCGAGTCACAAGGACTAATTATTGCAGAGTATACGAGCTGCCCTGCTTGGAGGAAGCAGACGTTTCACTGAGCCTAAAAGGACCCGACATAATAAAAGACAGAGGGAAAAAAAGGTCACACTTGGGTCCAACATCCATTCCAATCCGATGGAGTGGAAATACGAGAGGCGGGATCTCTCCACAATGGGAACAAATGCCATCTCAGCTGGGACCAAGGGAAGCAGACAGCAAAAATCCCATGTCCCACCGAGTCAGGGGACACAGGGGCTGACCCCATGACATCATCACTGTCCTCCGTTCTTCAGGGACCTCCGGACCCCAACCCAGCTGCAGCACACTGACAGCCCAGAGGAAGGAGGCCAGAGATAAGGAAGTCAAGCATCTTAACCGACCCGCTTATCAAAACCCAAGGAGCCAAGCACTGCACATGTACCGTGGATTTTTGTTCCATTACCAGTCGGTTTATTGCGGCTTAAGCAAAAGGATCATATTTCTCCCTTTATTGGAACTAATACTTTCTACAGAAATTCAAACTGCACTGTGGAGCAGAAGCATCCCTCCTGAGACTTCCAACAGCCTTCTGGACAAAGTCCCAGCTCCTTAACCGCGTTGACACCTGCTGTACTTATTTAACGTGTCCCTGACGAGTTTCCGGTACAGCACACGAGACTGATGTCTGGATATTAAGACCCAAGAACGCAGGACGAGGCCACCGAGGGCCCCATCGATTCCACACACAGGCGCAAACTGCATTGTCCCGAAGGTCATCGACCCTCTAGGTCCTCAAACGTAAACAGCAGACCATGACATGAGCTTCTGCGTTTCAGAGGAATGAATCGAGGCGACGATCGCAGAGGCCGCGTTGACGTGATGCGCACAAACGGCTGTCCCAGGCGTGACACGTAACAAGCAGCATTAAGACATCAGCCATGTCGCTCGACACATGGAAACCATGAAATTAGTCACCCATCCCCTTCCCATTCCTGGAGGAACAAAAGCAAAGTTCTCAGTCATCTGTTACACCCACCCACCAGCCTGACAACCATACACCAGATTTCTGGCAGATACATCCCTTCCAAATCACAAGAAAAAAAACCAAAAAAAACCAATGCATGGCTGCAAGATATTAACATCCCCAAACCAAAGATGATGTGTATTTTAGACAGAAGGGGCAAAATCACTAAATATTTTTAATGAATATCAAAGGGTCTCTGCAAAGATACCGGAGTATGGAAATAATGACACAAGCTGCCTCATTCTTAGGACTGAAGCCACGCACTTGTGTGACCATGGCGTAGGCATCCGCTCAACTCTGAGCAGCCAGCTTCAAATCCATCAAGCCAGGTCAGCACATCCGTTTGACCAAAACAACAACCAATGAGACAAAAGAAACCGGAGCAGAGATCTAGCCAGCTAGCCCTGAAGAACAGAGAATCACCATGGATACGGAAGAGTTCGGAACATTAGGAATTGCGGGGAAAAGAAGTGGTACGTTCTGGAACATTTTCCAGATGCGCTACTGCACGCGACTGAGAAGTGTGAACGAGAGAGCAGAGAGAACGAGAGTTTACCGGCCATGTGACCCAGAACAGCCACAGCTATGTAAGATAAGTCCAAAGCTAATCACTTTAAATAAATAAAAGATTTAGCAAAAGTTCTCACATCAAGAACAGTGTTCAAGCCCCCGAAATACAACATCAGCGAACTCACTCACCCCCAAACATGTGAGGAACGTGCCATGTCAAGGCTGAGGGAGGACAGGAGTCCCAGGATCTGTCCCTCGTTCTCTTCCCCCTACATCCATGGCCACAACCAGGCCCGTCTAGAAAGGCAGTGCACCAACCCCTCACTTCCACCCCCCCCAAAAGTGCCCCACTGCAACCACAAACTGCATTCCAGCTGGTATCCACCCTCAGCCAGCATGCATGCATGCACGAGTACACACACACACACACACACACACTTTATAAATTCCTATTATTGTGGGGGCTCTCCAGTCATTTCTATTTGATCACCGCGATACGGGGAATACGAAGCCGCACACACTAGCACGTGCACGCAAGCATGGAGTGACCAGCCACAGCCTTTCACCGAGACGCATGAGCACCGTGCCCTTCCAAAGTTTAATGACGGGCTCGATTTTCAATTAAAACCTTTATGTACGTTTATTTTCCCTCCAAGTTTCTTAAGCAGAAGAACATCTTTTGTGGTACGGCCCCCGACCCCATCTCCCGCAGTCCCGCCCATAGCCTCCGGGGGCTCCGCCGTTATTAGATTCCTGCTGTACACTTCAGCTCAATACTCAGTCAGGATACGTGGGTCAGACAATAATTCCTGTACAAACAAAAGCAGAGGCCTTGACCTTCAAAATCACCTAAGGCAGTGTCTACAGCAGCCATCCTTATATGTGACAACCACATAAAATGTTTTATGGCTGCCAAGGCATGAACAGCAGACCTCAATGCGAAATAAATCCCCTGTTTTTCCCCCTCCTGTGCTTCAGTGTTTCATAGCCAGGACCCCCTGTGCCGCAATGGCGCTGACTGTAGGTAGTCACCAAAACGCCCGCACACCCCCCCCCCCCCCAAAATCACAATGCTCATCTGTACGCACTTAAAAGCCACCAAAAAAATCCTTCCCTTCTAAGAAGTTTCAAAGACCTTACGACCAACAGACCCACCCTTGTTCCGAAACATTAGCAATCCTACACGTAGTTTTTTTTTTTTTCTTTTTTCTTTTCAATGGCGGCCCAGCTTTCTGGCAGGTCCGACACACCACAGTTCTGGTCCCTTCAAAAGTTTCACAAGAGGAGAGAGCAGCCAAAAAATACAGGAAACACGCTGAAGTGACCCTCTACACCATTTATGAAACCCAAGAAGCGCCAAAATATTCGACTTTATCCGTGCCGTAGCTTACGGCACCGTCCACAGCTGTCTCAAAATTAGCACTGGTTAACGCCAGGAAAAGTGAAAGGCATTCCACACTATCAGCCCTGATGGCTAAAATATCCGAAGCCGTGCTATTGTTGTATTACGCAGCCCCGACGCTATTTTCTGCCCTGTTAAAATTACAGATGAGTCATGTATTCTTCCTGCCTTATAAGGCATAGGTGACAGGGCGGCGTAAGCTCTGATAGAAGGAAACTCCTGGCTATTTCTATGGGCCACCTACAAAGTGGCACCAGTTAGATCAGCGAAAGCTAAACTTCCACAGCCAAACGAGGGTAGGAGAGGCTATTAATCAGGGAAGATGCCTTCCCCTAATGCTGTGCTATGCTATGCTTAATGAGTAAAGAGCTGTCGTACGTGTGCTGAGAAATGTGCAACGCGTTTACAGAGCAGGAGGACTGGACTCAATCATAGCTGGATGGCTTCCCTGCCAAGCCTGTCGGCGTTGTAATGATACATCAAAGCACAAACAAAATCTTAGGTACTTAGTATAATCTTTATGACCCCTATTGGGGAATTGGGAATAAAGTACAGCCCTGATCACCAGGGGCCACAGTGAAGATAAGCAACCTTATCCAGTGCTGGGGAATGTTTCACTTTGTAACAGAAGAGAAACAGGAAGCCTCAATTTGGATGAGCCATTTATTATCAAGCGGGTAATGTTTTTGTGAAATACAAGCTGGCTCCTGTGACTAAAGGCCAATGTCGTCCTGGGGAAAGCACCCCAACTGGAGAATGGTACATTCCTTCTGTAGTTCTTCACAGCCCTACACACAAAACACAATTAGCCACTGGCCATGAAGCTAAGAGGGACCCTTTCCCAGCTGCTTTCCCAGTGCTCTGCCATGATGGCGGATGGGCAGAGAGGGTCTCAGTCCCTTGCCCTGTCCCAGTGGGGCCCTGGGACCCGAGTTCCTCCCTTTGAGGCGGGCGTGGCAATCGAAGAGGAGCAAAACCAGACAGAAATGGGACACTCGCGCCATCTGGCCTCGGACAATCCTCCAAAGTTTTTACAAGCCAAAGAAGCATTAAGAGATTCTAAGAGCCAAATCTCTGCACTCAACTCAATCTGTCTGGCATCACAGTTGTCATTTCCTAAAAAGTCTCCGATCCCTCAGGGAGAGTGCAGACTGCGTGTTGAAGAACACTTGAGGCCTGGATTCTGAATAGAAGACAAAGGCAATTTTACAGTTAACGCTGGAGATAAGGGGAACACATTAGCCTTGAAGCCTGGACCCACCCAAGCCAGTATATCACCACATTCTTCCCCTGCACACTCTATGGAATACCAGGCCCCTGAAGTCACAGGAAAAAAACGGTCTGGGCATCGAGTTAACCAGGCAGTCGAGACAAGTTAAACCAAATCCGAGTCTTGTGTGCATTCTCAGACAGTAAAGGTGGCTGTATACTTCAGACAAAACCGACGCTGGTTTTGGTAATACAAGGCAAACTTTTTTTGTTCTGATGCCACCCCCACGATTGGCTGACATAAATGTGATGCAGCGCGGTTGGTCAGTAAGACTAATTATGCAGTTACCAGCATGCTTTGCGCCACAATGCACTTTAGTGTGAATTAATATGCGTTTGTGTATTTCTGTTAATAGTAAATGTTGTAACCATGTAGTGTTTGCCGTGACATGCGTGTTTCATTAGCGTGTCACCGTGAGTGTCGTGTAAATTGTCGGCTTCCCCCATCTGTGCCGCTGCTGCTATTAAACTGATAGTGGTTGTTAATAAAGATGGTAACTTCCATTTTAAAAGAGCCGCCGCCTCCTTCATTAAAGTGTCTCCTGCACTCGCCACAGTGTGTTCATTCACGCTCTGCACGTGGGTCTGCTGCAGCTTCTGCGCTCTCTAGGGCTGCGGCGTGACACAAAGTGAACAAGGCGACAGCGTCGTCTTAAGTACGTGACAGATTGTTCCCGCCGACGTGTTTGATTCCGTTTTGTCCAGACATCATTTTCCGTGTACAGCACCACGGGGGGTGGTACGCATGCTGGTGACTTGTTACCGCTGCACTGGACAATTTCCAGACTGAGTTTTCACAGGCAGCGGGGGCCTGGGAAGGGATTGGGGGAGCTCAATAAATATACAGAGAAAGACATCAAACCCACAGGGACACAACAAACCGGAAAGGCCAGAAAACGCTGAGGGTTAGGGAAAAGGTCACTTTCCGATTGGGTACCTACAACGGGGAGGCTGGTGCAGGGCTGGGACGAGTGTGGCGCGGCGGTCCCCAAAACCAGTAAGGAGGAGCGCTCTGTGAAATCAAAAAGGGAAGGGATTCGGTTTGAGCAATCCTGGGGTCAGCAAACACACCTCCAGATGGAAAGCACTGCGAGCACTCTAGCCCCCAGGAATACCCCATCGCTCAAGAGCGTTTTCAGTGGCCGCGTTCCAGAAGAGCGTACTGTTCCCAAGACCTGTGAGGATTACAGCCCACACACTCAGGACACTGACAATGAATTACAGATGTGGATACTTTCTCCCCACCCAACACAATGGGAAGAATGAGTATTCCAGTTTAGTCAATGAGGTGACATATGCAAATAACAGAGTGCTGTTTAGAAGACATCTGCAGACTGCAGAGCCATGGCTTATTTTGGAAGGGATGGTTCCAGTAAATAGTTGGTGCCGAGTCATTCCATTTGTCTCGTCAGGTCTAATTGGAGTCAAGGGGTCTAATGAGGGCATCCACTTGTGACAGAGCAACGCTGAACCCCGAGCTGTCCGTGATTAAGTCGACGTGAGCCTCTATCTCACTCAAGGTTCCTGGGTTGGCGTCAGGCCAGCAGAACATCTCCCAGTGCCTGGGAAGGGTGGGGGAGATTGGGGGTAAAGACTAGCGGCCAAGATGCGGAGGTCGCACACCCAACATCTGTGCATGACTTCATTTCCTGGATCCATCCTTTTTGGAAAATGTTAGACATCTCCATCCATCCCAGGCCCTGACGGAAAGCGGCATGTGTCTTAGTGATCGATGCGATATACTTCCTTTGTTACCGAATTACTGGTGATTAACTGGTTATAGTACCCATCAGAGTACCCATTAACCGGGATCAGGCAGTACACCAAAATTCAAGCAAACAAATTATACATACGCAGGAGCATCTGCAACCAGCATCCACACACACACACACACACAAACACACACACACACACACACAAACACACAAACACACACACACACACACACACACACACAAACACACACATACACACACAAACACAAACACAAACACAAACACACACACACACACACACACGTTTGCATTCAAATCTTTGTGGGGATTGTCCATTCATTTCGGGAAAAACCCTAATCCCAATAATGACAACCTTAACCCTACCCAGCCCTAACCTTAACCAAACAAAATACAAGACATTTAGCATTTTCAGTTTTTTGATTGCAGTCATATATTTCCCTTTGTCAGGTGAAAAGGTGGGTCCCCAAAATGTGAAAATAACATGCTTTGGTCCCCACAATGTAATATATACATACCCCCCACACAAAGTCATTATTGGAGGGACTGTCAGCCAGCTTGAGCCCCTAGTGTCCTCATCATGGTTCAGAATACATCACACGGCTATATAAGCCTAATGGAACGTAAAAGCCTCACACTTCCAGGCAGCCTCCACATTCCTCAGCTGCCCGACTGCCATTTAATTAAGCCATATGCTCCCAGGACCTGACTAAACTATCCGCACTCTTCATTTCACTGGATGGACAAGACACAACACTGCAGCCTGTCGCCGAGTCTAAAAACAGACGCGGTCGCCTTCTCTGACCAATGTGGCAAGGGGGTGCTCAAATGGAACAGCTAAGCGGGACTTGGAACAGAGCTAGACGCCAACACCTCATTAGTTAAGATTATGTTGGGGCCTAGTGGGGAGAGAACGGTAAGCCCCGCCCCCCCCCCCCGACCCAGGACTGTCCTTTAAGGACAAGGGCTATGCCCGCCGTGGCCCATATCAGCCAAGCACGTCAAGCGAGCCCAAGGGACTGAATGGAGATGCAGCTCCAATGTGTTTCATATTGTTACGTTATCTAAATTGTACTGCTGAGTTGCTTAGCAACTAGTGCAAGCACCATTTACTTGAACAGCTCATGTTTTTTTCCCCTTTTTATACATTTTCATTTTCCAATTAAAGGACTCAATTCTAATGAGGCATCCAGCAACTCCCCTGGATCTTTACCTGCAGCCATGAGGAGTTGCAAGTCCATGACCCTTAACCTCTGTGGTGGCCATTGGTTTGCCCACCAGCGGTCACGTGCCACAGAGGGTCTTCTCAGCCTCTCGACCACACTTTCAGCTTTTAGCCAACGTTTCCCATCGCGGTAAGAAGATCAGGAGAACAGGAGATCCGAGAGCAATGTGCCTCAGACTGCCACAAACGCCATACTGTAGCTTCATCAATGTTGCTCATGCCTTAGTCACTTTGGCAGTTCAGCGACGCCAAGACTCGACTGCCAAGAAGGGCTACGGGAGACTCCCCAAGGGGCAAGGAAAGAGACGTCCACCGAAAAACTACCAGTCCCTACATGAGAGAATATGCTGTTGCACCTTTGGGAAGAGCAGTGAACATAAACATGCACTCATTAAGATTGTAACAGTGTAGAAGTACCAACAATGCCACCATGGTAAGCTTCTCCACTGTATCATTCACTGGCAAATAATCGGCACTCCGTGACAGATCCTATAATTGACTATCTGTGACTACTGACCTTCCATCTGAAGCAGCAGAATACTATACTATCTACCTAACACACACACACACACACACAGAACGAAATATGAAACAAAGAATCCCACTTTCCGCAACTGGTCAGATTTCGGGGAAGATTACATAAATATCCGGCCAGCCCATTGCCAATTCTGATGTCTTCTCTAGAAAAACAGCTTAATATCCGGTACTCCAAACATTTGGACCAAGCGAGCAGGTCCAAGTGCAGTGCGTTTACAGCACGCCAACACTGGGAAATAGCATTCGTCTCGAGTTCTGCTTGTGACATAGACACATAGGTTTAGATTATTTAACAACCCGCCATCACTAAAAGGAATTAGCGCACTTTCCCTTTTCAGTTTACGGCTCAGTTCCCTGGTGCTTGAGGGCTCTGAGCAGAGATGGAACAGAACCAGTCTCTCTGAATTAAGACTCTGCTTTCAGTCCCAAGCTGGGAGAAAGAAAGAAAAAAAAAAAAAACCTCACACTCACACGCAAAGCAGAGCTGTTGCCGGGTTGCCGTTATCCTTCCAGTCCTCGCTCCGCGTCGAAAACGCTCACTCCCACGAGCTTACATAACCTGCCCCCCCCCCCCCCAAACGCTTTTTATTCAC
>JAABNX020000070.1:2938760-2955686 GCA_015163995.2 Mormyrus lacerda | reverse complement strand
TTCCTGAAATAGTTTGCCTGCTTTCCTTTCAACCATCAAGCATTCCTCTTATACATTCAGAGAAGCGGCTCGCGTCAAACACCAGCTACTAAAGGCAAGCTTTCCCTCAGCCTCGCTTCCGTCAACCCTTCCTGTACCAAAAATGCAATGGGGGGGGGTATGGTGCATCAACAATATTAGGGTGTGGGATATTTCTGTTTTGTCACGGGCCCCGCATGGAGAGACTCCAGCTCCTCTCTCAGGGCCAGGAACCATCACATAGGAGAAGGAGTAGGTCATAAACCAACAGCCAGAAGGTGGCGGGTTCGAGTTCCATGAAGGGCTTTGATGTAGGACCCTAGAGTTCCACTCCAGTAAAAACACTCATTGCATGAATGGGCAAAAATAGTGAACTGCTTCGGAAAACGTGTCAATTAAACGACCGAGTGCAAAACACAAGTCAACCATTTCTATCCAAGCCTACTGAAAGCTGGGTCAGTCCCGAAACTCAAATTGACAGGATCGGAGTTAATGGATCTGTGCCCTTGACCATGATCTGACCTCGCTCACACAAAAACACTCAAGCATCACGTGCTGAAGTAGCATGGGGCAAAGCGCCAAGAAAACGTCAGTTTTAAATTGTTAACGTTAATGCTTATCTCCCAAGCACACATAAAATATTCACGACATTCTGGTTTATGAATCCAGGCTAAGACCCCCCCTCCCTTGTCCTCTCTTTACTCAACGCTTCTCTAGACATGAGGTTAATGTCAGCTGACATCTCAGATGGCCCCCACCCACAAACACAGCCACCTTCTGCCATGGTGCATAAAAGCAAAGCCGGCATAACAAACCTTGCCTGTTAGCTTTGTTGCTAACGATGATTGGCTAGGCTGAAGATCCTTCTCAAAACCAGGGGCCCCTGACAGATATCAGAGGGGCCATTGAGGGCAGGCAAGGCTGCCACTGCCCCAGCTCACAGAGGGTAACACTGGGGAGGGCCCAGACATCATGAGTGGCTCTCACAGGTGGACGCACGTTTGGCAGGAAAGATGACAAAAAGTTAAGAAGAAAAAATGGGTGTCTAGAAAGAAAAAGCAGCCTTCAGCCTGCTGGCTCATGGAGACCACTAAATCATGACCACAGATGGTGAACAGTAAAGGATCTGAGCTGCCTGCCAGGGACTCGAGCAGAAAAAGGACTGTTCGATTAACTGTGAAGCTGGATCGGGCTGTGCTTCTGTGCCGTAACACCTTCAACCCCTAAATGACGACAGACGGGGTAGAGTGATGGCGACGCAGTAAATCGAGGCTCTGCGGAACTGCATGCGAGACAGCAGCACCGCCACTACAAACTCAATAAGCACCAGGAACTGCAGCATAAACAAGCACCGTTCTGTACCCTTCACAAAATGCACCCTCCCCCCCACACTGAGGTGCAGAGTCTAAGTGTCTCTTGCTTGCTCTGTTCCACCTCGCCAAACCTTCCGGTTTCAAGCTGCAGCGTCACAGCTTGAAACACGCCAAAGGAGAACCACTAACATTGTGTAGCAGGAGGGAGACAAATGCACAGCCAAACTGGGGACCGACCAGTACAACCCTGGTCCATAAGACTGCCTTATAACCACACACTTCACTTCTGAACACTCACTCACTCACTGTCTTCTCTGCGCAGCCCATCCAGACAGTGTTTCATGATCAGGTGCTGAATCAGGTGGGCCTTACCCTGTCCCCTCCACCCCCGCTACGAGGAGACAAATCTGTCACCACACACACGCAACCATATGGTAACACATACCTTCAGGTGGAACTTAACTTCTTTTCAACAGCAAATCAAACACAGCTGAGGTCAATTTGCGTGGGTCTCGACACACACACAGACACTCACACTTTGACCCTGCAGCCTCGCTTCTGCCTTGTTTCACAAATAGCCACTTGAAAGAAAACGCACTAAAGGTAATGCATCCTGCAAACACATTCTATCCTGCAAAAGCACATCAACAGCAACACAGAAACAACCATCCACTACTTTGCAACAAAAACAGCCACCGTATGGCAAATAAGCTCAATTAGGTTAGTCAGTTAGTCGACAGAGAGTGAAGTGGACATTCTGACCTAAAATTTCAGTCAGACCTCAAAAGCAAAGTCCCCAGCCCTTGATACCCTCCGTCAGGGTCCTACTCCACACAGCGGTGACATCATCCTCACCAAGGGCAGACAGAGCTTGATGAGGAGAATGTCATTAAACACGACAGACACCAAAGATGAAAGTGGGGGGCAGGGGTTGGGGGTGTCCTGTCATACCAATATCAGACACAAGCATTCTGGATTCTGGGAGGGGGCTGCAATATTTTCTGACCTTACAGAACTTTTTGCTTGGCATCAGCCTCAAATGCACCAGGAACGAGCTCCTTTATAAAACCGTGAAAGGGCAAAGATGTTACATTGGCCAAAAAGATCTAATAATCGGTGAAAATAAGTCCCTGGGTGTCGCGAGCTGAGAGGAGATGGGGCTCCTGATTGGTGCGGCTCCCGGGGCCGGGGCAGGCCACACACAGCCTCCCCCAGTCACGGATCCGTGCAGCATCCCGTGCTTCTTTTTAAGGCTAACGCAGCTGGTCCGGTACCCCCTCCATTACGGCGTGCCTTGTCACATTAACCGCATTAAGACTGCAGTACCGCAATGGTCCAGGACGTAAGCCGGCTGCGTCCGGACAAACTCCAAATTACAAACTGAAAAGCCGCAGACCTAAAATACCGCGTCCTGCCACCATTATATTGCTTAATTTCTTGTTTAATATCGCGAAGGACGTGTTTCTCAATGACTGGGGTGATCTGTTTAAACTGGCCCATATGGAAAGCGACGCAAAATGTTCATGGAGAGCTGGCAGGTATTTAATGATGCGGACAGTAATTAGCTCGCCCATTCGATACGGCAGTTTGAAATATGAGCTCAGACGCATAACTACAATGACCCCCCCGTCCCACAACATCCCATCCCATCCCATCCCGTGCCGTGCCGTCCAGCGCCGAGCCGCAGAAACCGAGCCTCGCTGACGCAGCTCCACACCGGCCGGAAAGGCAGAGAAGGAAAACGTCGCATTTCCCAACCAGCAGCAGAACCAACGGGTCCCCTTCGAAACCGGACTGGAAAACCGGATGCATTTATTTATTTATCCACGGTTAACCCCAATCAAACGGACACCACATTTCCCCTGAGTGTGCACCCACACGACCACGCCTGTTTGCATCCTCCGAGTCCCGGGAGTCCGCACCGTGCAGCCATCCCTTAGCTACCTGTTATAAATAAAACCTCCATGTAGACAACCGTATCCCCTCCTGCAACGGCCCTAATATGTTTCCCACAACGAAACATCGCGAAAACGTACTGACCCGCTCCGCTCGAGCCCGGACCTTAAAACGGCTTTAACGTAAGAGGCCGAATATACGCTTATCCTCCAGGCTCCGGCGTCTGCATCCTGCGGCAAACGCCGCACGGCTGTGGCGTCTTTCCGATAAAACGACTTTAAGGTCGATTGTGAGAGAAAACATACCGATTTCGGGGGGTTTCTGACACCAGCGGAGCCCGCCGAGATGCAGCAAAGCGTTTTGTCGCGGCGCCGCTTCCCCGGATCCCCGGCGCCTTCGCTCCTAACCGCAGATGTTTTTCCACCCTAAAAAGACGCCGATGTCCCCCTTTTTGATGCCTTTCCCACTTACCAGTCGAACGGTGTACGGCGAGGCGAAGCCCACGATGAGGAGCAGAGTGCGGGGGCTGGAGGGAAAGGCGGCGCAGGCTGAGCGATCCGCACTGATTCCGAGGGGCGGAGAGATGACACCTCCAGCGGCGGCTTACGCCAAGGGTCCCCGCGCAGGGCATCTACACGCCAGAGCGCCGGCGAGGGGCGACGCACGATCGTCCCCCAAACCGACTCACAGACACAAAATCAGCAGTGGGCACAGGAAAGTGCTTAAAAAATAATAGGATTTCCATTTCCTACATAATCATCCTCAAGCTGTATTCATACCGTCTGATGTAAAATCATCGCACGAAGATATAAGATGACATTAGTATTGATAAAGATTCAGTGCATTGGGGAACAGAAACCCTAATTAACTCATAAACAAGAGCTTAGAACGCATACAAACATGGTACTTGAAAGTGACTAGCAAATTGCATCAGTGATTCAAACGTAGCAACACTGGGTATTCAAGAGATTATAAGTACAAAACTTTAATAATAAAAAAAACAGAATTAGCAACCGAAGTGGTGTCATTTGGAGTAAAGTTTTGGTAATACGACTTGAATGGGAATCTCAAAATTACCACCATGTCGCTCACGTAAATTCACAAGTTACACGGGCAAAATGTGTAGATTAATTCTAAGGAAGAAGGATACTGAAAAATGTAACGATTTACATCGTATATTTTATACAATACAACATATATGCATTACTTAAATCGGGATGAAGTTAACACTGGTTTCATCCAGGGAACGATTTGATAGCTGTTTAACAAAACCCAGACTACTCGAATAATTAGGAGCGCTTTAAACGAGCCAGTCTGAGTAGCAGGAAACATACGTAATTAAATAAAAAGGCCTAAGAATCGCCGCTTGCTTGCGCACACATTGGGTTGGTTGTAAGGCAGAACGGTTTCCTTGACTACAAGAGTCCATTGCGCTGATGTCATGCATTCCCTGTCGGCCTTTTTGTCGCCGGGGATTGTTGTTGTCCACTCTGTCACCCGTGGTCACTCTTTCATCAATTACTCTATAGCTTGAGCGCTGGTTAACTGGTCCACAAGCAACCTTGTGTCATTGCTGATAGAGCTAAGAGGGATGTGCAAAACTCATCTGGATGAAGCAGGTCTGCTGACAAGTTAGTAAATCTGATTGTTCTGAACAGTCAGTACACAGTTATAGTTATAGTTATAGTAACAGTGTTTATCAAACATTGGACTCCAGCTACAGTCACTAAAAAAGGTTTTCGGGGCTGGCCAGTTTACGTGACCCACAGGTGTCAGTTGGGTTCAGGGGCTTCCTGTTGGACCTTAGGTGGCAGCCTGTTGATGCGCCGTAAAAGACCACTTAACACAAAGGCGACAAGCCCATCCTGGACATTCTCTCATCCTGAGCCCTGCCAGGAAGGAACCCCTCCCAGCACTGCTAAGCGTTCCCGCCCCTCCTGCAGCTGTTGTGTGTGTGTGTGTGTGTATGGGGGGGGGAAGTCACCCACAGCTGCTTTTTCTATTGCTGGAATTCTGGGATTGGTCTGGGTCTCCCCCTCCCTGGTTCATGTGTCTGATAAGCAGGGTCTACTTGGCCCAAACATCTGCTGAACTGGGTGTGACTGAAACTTAGAGCAAGGTCACCCCATTCCCCCAACCCACCCCGCCTCAAGAGTTCCTGCCACTGCACCGGTACATAACCACTTGTGAGCCAGGTAATGGACTCTCCCCACTGGGAATAACCATGTCTACCTTTATCTTGTTCCCTGCACACATATACTTCACACTCCAGATTGACCGGGGGGTTGCTGCCACAGCTCGGCCTGTGAGTTCCTTTGAGGACTGGCTGGCTTCCACCTCACTCCCTTCATCCCCCCCATTCCCGGCTGCCAGACACGCCATACTCTGAACAAGGCTCTGGGAGGGGGGAGAATAGTGCATAATCCGTGTTTAAAGGTGTTGTTTGCAGAGGGGGGTGTCTGCTCTGAGGGAAAGCATCCAGCAAATCGTCATGGTAATTCTCTCCTCTCACAGGTTCACCAGCATTTGTCACTCCAGTCTGTGTCACGCGTTGGCTTTGCACTGAAGCACTTCAGCCCCCGCCCCTGCAGATCAGGTTTCTATGGATACAGTGCTTTTTTCTCCCTTCCTCTTCACTAGGACTCATGTAATTTAGACTAAAAACTGAAGATTTTTTTTTTACATTTAAACTACGAGGATGGATGATCAGTTTATGGAAAACAGAGACACACTGACATCTGCACAGCATCAGAGATTATTCTGAAGCTCCGATTACCAACAGATGCATGACTCTAGAAGACAATGGCATGTGTCTTTATGCAATTCTTTGCATTCCTAAAATAGTGACTCTTTTTGTAATCTGTATGGCTCTATAACCTGTACATTTCCAAACACTACTTGTACATTTCCAAACATTACGTATCACTCTAAGGTATGTCAGTCACGACAGAGTGTGAACAGAATCTGAATTGACTGCATTTGCAAAGTGCTTGCAAAGCTAAAAGCTATTGAGACCAAAAGCTGGTTTGATGCTGTTGAGTAAACTGTGCCAAGCACGTGAAAAGAGGCGATCTGGTTCTGGGGACAATGGACGCACATCGATCCGGGACACAGAGGGTGCCTCATTTCCCAGAGGCTATGCCGCCAAGCTGGTTTGATGGTCCGGTGAGGCTGAAGTTAGCTTCTGGATATGAGAGCTGGGCATTCAGGCTGTGAATGTTGAACCAAATCTAGGACAAGACAGCTTGTGACCCAAGAAGCTCTGGGTGTTTTTTTCCCTCTTTGTGACACAAAAAGCGAGCGGAAATAGATTCCTGTTTCCAAACCCTTTCTGCACTGTTCTGCTCTTAAAGAACGTGGCAGTTAGTGCATGTAAATCCGTCATTCAGATCAGTGGTTGCGGCCATTCATCTTACCATTCGCCTTTTGAACTTAAGAAATTTGTGTCGGTTTTAAAAACAGGCCAACACAATGAGTTAAAGCTTTTTCATGCCAGAAGTATTTTTTACAGGTTTGCTGAAAAACTTATCCAGACAAAAGGGAAATATTTCAGCAAGAGATGTGGAAGTACGAACAGCATGAAATTTGGATTACAGGTCCAGTCCATGCGGGTAGGAGTGTCTGGAACCGCGTATTGGAAAGACGTTGACTCTCAACCCAGCAGCCATGTGGTCATTTTCCTTTTCCATCCAATGTGTGTGAAATGACAGGACGGGTCCCAAAAGCCCTGTAACTGGCGTACCTTGCAATTAGGTCAACAACGGTCACATTCCTCTGGCATCGGGACAGGGAGTCTGAAAGACAGCTGAAGGGTAAAACAATTCAAAATGAATGGTGCTCTGTACAGATAGCGAGAAGGACTTAAGATGCCTTTTTACTGCCCTTACAGTATTTTGTAGTAACTGACAGGGAGAGTTGGACACCTAACAAAATAGTTGCTAAGCGCCGCAAAAGTGCGGCCTCAAACGGCCACAGTGCTGAATTGGTACCACTGAGAGCCAGTCTCAGGAAAAACTGTACATTGTGATCTTCACAAAGCTGGAATTTATGGGGACCGCTGCTTCTTGGAAACAACTTGGATCTGCAGTCACTGGTGAAAAGATGCACAGCCTGGGCTGAGGAGCCGGGAACCTGGATCGCTGAAGGAAAGGAAAGGTCATATCGACGTATAATGTCGCTTTCACCACAACATGTTTAAGCTTGGAGAAAGCCGAAGGCTGCCTGCAACTCATAATGCTCGATACCACCCCCTTAAACATGGTGGGGGCCCATTATACTACTGGCAGCCATTTTGTGGGAGTCATCATATCCAATATATAATTTGCATGATCATATAAAGGCCCAGGAATAGAGAATCATTTCACTGGACCTTGGGTGCAAACACCGTCACCCCGTGACAGTTCCGTAATGTCCCCATGTTCTCCACCAGCTCCGCAGGGTCATCCCATCCCAGAACTTTAAAATTAAAAAACCCAATCTCGCCTCCTAAAGGTTGCTAAGCAACCTTGGCCACCAAGTGTGTTGCTCATCAGGTAAATTGCCGTCTCAAATAATAACAGCTCAGCACAGCGGGACTTATGCAATATTTAGTTCAAGCCGCTATTGTCAACGATTTAAATTAGCGTTGTTTTTAATTTTACTTTAATGTTAAAAGTTTAGTCGTAGCGGTTCGTGTGTCAAGCCCCGTGACAGTGACCCAGACACCGCGAGGGGAAAATCACGGAGACAGATCCTCCCTGTACTGTCCTTACCGACCCCGACACGGCGTGAAGCGTGGTAAGTCTATCTAGGGAGTCTCGGGGGTTCTGAGAAATGACACTGGGGAATTCACAGATCCCCAAAGAACGACTCCCACAGACATAGGGTACCTTGTGTGTGCAGCATTCAGCTACTGGTGCTTATCGTCTGCATTGTGACATTGACAATGAGAGGACACTGGGTGCAGATCCATGGTTTAACTCCCCCCCCGTGTTTAACAGGAGGTCACAGAAACACTCCTGATGTCTCTTTCCTGCCCTATTGACATCCACAAAGCATCTCAGTTTCTTAATATAATCACCCGTATGTAATCCCTATACAATATCCATTGTAGAAAGCACTCACCTTCCAAAACATCACACTGATGCCACATTGACATCGTCTTTATAGATACACTATAGATAATAGATAATCATAATATACTTATATTTCATAACATATGATGTGTTCCCAAAATATTAAATTAGCATAAATAAATCATGCAGTAAAATTGATCTTTTTATCATGCAACGAGCTGGGCCAACAAACTGCAGTATTGTGAAGAAGGGGTACAGAAAAATGGACGATATAATTTGTATAACACACCACGTGGGAGTCTGACACGGACTCACTCACGTGCTGAATGTCTCTCTGACGCCCAGAGTAACACGCTGTTAAATACGGTGCACTGCTGTAACATTACTGTAATGCAGAACCATTCTGACTTCAACGTGTAGCTGCAGTATTCATAAACACAAACTGCCACAGCAATATAAATTAAGACACACGCCAGTATTAGTAGTGCTAGCACACCTGGTGTGACGCCTGCCTCAGTACACTAACACATCCTTAATAGCCGTCACGGTCAGACTCATTAACTTTTCAATTGATCACGTAAAACATTACCCATGACCTACATACACAGCACATGAACTGTAAAACCGTTATAGATGCATCATGCTGCATCGTTAGAAGGTGGGATGAAGGAAGTGAAGTTGTGATGGTGATTTGAAGGGAGTCAGAGGAGCCTGCAACCTCCTCGCTGCCCAAATATACAGCTGAAACTCAGGAGAAACTGGGATGGTGTACCAGTATGAATACTGGATCACTTGGGCAAAACAGATGAGCTCTCTGAATTAAGATAGACTTAGGAATTCAGATTAATTGATGCCAATTAAACCAAAGTTAACCTTTAAGCATGGATTATATTATGAATAATCGGTTGAGCTCTGAGACTTAATATTTCTTTTGACAGGATTCTGTTATGGGCCAGTTTTGGGATTAGGCGCCCAGGCTAATAGGACCTACGCTTCGTAAAGCCCTTATCCAACACCTGGCATCTGCAGCTCTTCCCTCTGGAAAACGAAAAGATGGTCCAAGGAGAAACTCTTCAGTCCAATGGCAAGGTATGCGGACACTGGGGGTCCCATAATTACGGGCCCATTTCCAGGCTCACAGCGTGCCAGACCGGACCGGGGATTCCTTCCAAGCATGCGTCCCAGGACAGGGATTCTCAGAGAACGGAGTAAATGAGGACACAGCACTGCAGCCAGTGACACAGTCAGGCTGGAGCCGATGTACAGGGTACAGCTCTGGAGCTCCGCCCCAGATTTCAGCTCTGAGATGAAGGCAGACATGAGGCAGGCCTGTTTCCTGAGGATATTGTACTGGCACGAAATGAACGCTACACACACACACACACATACACAGACACACAAAGTTGGTCTTCCTATATAAATGGGTACCGTCCATTCATTTCTCTGGGAAAAACCCTAATCCCAATCACGACACCCTTAACCCCTACCCATCCCTAACCTTAACCATAAGTAACCAACCCAAATACAACACTTTTGGCATTTTTACTTCTTTGATTGCATTCACAGATCTTTATAAAACTGAGGTTATCCAAATGGGAACCTCAAAAGACGTCCCCAAAAGTAGGGAAATCTCACTTTCTTTTTACTACACTTTGGGGACAATTTGGTCCTCAAATGTGATCTATGAAAACCCACACATACACTAACACACAAATCATTGCATGTGTAGAAAATATCCCTTCTCTCATCGTAAAAATAGATCAACCCCTGTCTCCCAACACACACCCCAGCGAAGGATTCATCTTAGTCAGTTGATAACAAAGGAAGGACATGGGCCCAGTTTAAATCTGCCTGACATGACCCAACCTGCTACCCACTGCACGGCAGCCATGCCACCCCAGTGGCGCATGGTCGCACCGAGTGAAGCGCTTTGAGCACATCAATAAACGCCAAGAGGCAAAACAAAAAGCAATCAGAGAGCCAGGAAATATCTCATGAGCTCTTGCAGGAAGTGTGGGGCTGGGCACATGTGGCTACAGCGCACCTGCGTATCCCAGCATGCACTGGTGAGGTATTCTCCCCGAAATTCTGGCACCAACAACTGGAAACTGGTAATGGACAGACTGGCTCACCAGTTAGAAAGGTCATGAGGCGTGAGCGGATAGGGTAAGATTACGCGTCCCGGGAAACGCACCCTATAAATCGTGGCTTTTCCCCACGCCTATCGCGTTGGGAGTGACCTCTTTTGTCTGAGACGAATGCTGTGTCAGTCAGGCCATGAGAACACGGCTCCCCCTGAGGGTGCTTTGGAAGTCCAGCTGGTTTCCCCGGATGCCACTGGTGTGTTGGGGAGCGGGGGGGGGGGGGGGGGGCGCATCAGAGGCCACCGGTGTCACGACGCACGACGGTGACACTGGCCGAGCGGACCAGCAGAGGAGTCTGGGTGTGTTGTCATATGAGAGGGTCGATCCTGTCCCACGGGAAGCGGGCCACTAATGTAAATAGTCACTACCGCCCTTGAAAGGCTGCAGCTGAGAGGAAGAGGAGGCAGGAAATCAAATGCGGCGCATAAACGCAAAGATACAGCAGCAGCAGCCCTGTCCCAGGCCCCGGGCAGTGATGTGCTCATCACTCATTCAGAATCACTCAGACGCCCGGAGAATCTGCGCAGACTGCTTGCACCGACTGTTCCTGTTCATACTCGGTGATATTGGTTTCAGTTTCAGGTTACTTCATTTTGCATAGATCCTTTTGCAGTTAAAAATGGTGGTAATTAACTTAACAGTGTAATGTCACGTATAACTAAAAAACTAGTTTTAATCATGTGCTTAAAAGTGTCTCCTAAATGACAGGGGTAAAGCAAGTGCCAAATTTATTCAGCTTTTGCACCTGTTTTTCCCACTGGGGTAATAAAGTTTTATGGTAGTGAAACGAAGACGAATACAATTAAAATGTCACATATGTGTGTAAACCGAGCTGTTTTGCTTCAGATTTATTTTCACAGTTTCCTGGTGTGAAAGCTCAGTAAAGCTGACACAGTGTGTTTGGGCTGGACCGTCAGCCTAGAGGGCACTGAGCCACAGGACACACAGCTAGGGGGCGGGTCCACGTACCACTGCCCTGCTTCCATTGGCCGGGTCAGTGGGGACGGCCGCCCCAGTGACCTGAAGGATAAGTAGTCCTGGGATGAGGAATGGGGCATCGTCACGGCAATGTCTGCATATGGGATGGCCGTAAAGCATGCAGCGACGGCTGGGTGACGGGATGAGGAGCTGAGGCGGGATTCCCCCAGGAATATATGTGCAGTCTCCGGGCAGTCTGGACTTTGCATTCCCAGTCGCTGTAAAAATTTTTGAAAGGTTCTCAGGACATTTATGGAGACACGGTGCAGGTGCACTTATTTCAGACGGTCCAGAAGAAAAGACCACCTGAGATTGTCCAGAAGCAGCCCCAGGAAGATCCTCTTAAAAAGGCATGAAGCCCAAGCAAAAGATTCACACAAAATGTGCAGCACACAGGCACATAGGATCACGAACCGGCCAACAGTGCATGCGCCCCAAATTAAGGTCATTGTGCAGAATCCGTGGAAGACAGACTCTCCGGAGAGGGAGGCAGGGTGAGTCAGCGGAGAGGAGACCCCACAAACCAGGACACCATCCAGCACTCTGCCATCACACTGCTGACAAGGGGGGGGGAGAAGAAATTTCATCAGGGGGATTTTAATGGTTAAGTAAGGTGCTTTCTATTGGAGTGATACAAATGTTTGGGGGGGGGGAGCAGGGTGGGTTTGAATGAAAAGCAGCCAGAACTTCACACACATCACAATATGTGCAGTTCATCGCCGACAATTTAGGGGGATTTAGGCTTATCAGACCAATAGATGCCATTATCGCGGTATTCCCTGTGACTGTAATGTCCTCCTTCCACAACAGGAATATACTGCACTTATATATAACATGCATTTGCATTGTTCACAGTAAAGCAATGTCATATTTTCAGTCAGATGGAAGTCACTAGATTTAAAATAAAGATTCTCTGTAGTACGGAAGAAAAGGTTCTCAGGAAAACTAACAAAAAAAGTCAAGCCACAGACATGGAAGAAGAATGTAGAACATTTTCGTAGATTTTTTGCCAAATTCAACCAGACGAAAAACAGTGAACTCAAAAACATTTTTCATGCTTCCTTAACTTCCCAAACTACCCCAAGATTCCTGTGCTTCAGCTGCGGCACCCGTTGGGTCTGGGAAACGCAGGCTTAATGAGAACGGAGGGGCCAGAACAGGAAGTGATGCGTTCACTAGGAGGGAGGAGGGAGGGGGCTAAAGTGTTAGTGTGGCTGCCAGACTGTAATTACATAACCCCCCTTGCAGCTGGAACCTGCGACCTATACGCAGCTTGCGCCGAGTGCATGGCGCCGTCAGACTTTTTGACAGTACCGGCTGTTTTACATAATCACCCTGATACCAGGAGAGAGAGCGTTACGTAACACGGATGCAGTGTGTAGCGTTACGTAACACGGATGCAGTGTGTAGTGTTACGTAACACGGATGCAGTGTGAGCCACGTGTAAAGAAGGGTCAGCAGCATTAGGCTACAGCCGTTCTGTGCGGCTAAACGTGGTGCGAGGGTGAGTGATGTGCGCCGCATTGGAGACGAGGAGGAGATTCCCTCAGAGTACACAATGTATGTTTAGGATGCGGTCTGTGTGCAGGTGGTGCCTTATTCCCGCCCTTGCATCCCCTGCCTGCTCTGCTGCTCGATTCCCTGACCTCCCTTGAAAAGTGCTCATTTGAAAGAGACAGATGGATGAAGACGTGGTTTGAAAAAACACTTCAGCTGCATCTTGTGGGATTGTGCCCTCAAAAGCACTATTATAATCTGTTGTTTTTCTATAAATTGATGTAGTTTCTAGAATGAAAACACACACAGACATACACACACATTTTATTACTGTTCCTTCTTCTTGTTGGCGGCCAGGGACATGGAGTTTGTGATGTCACTTGACCCCGCTGACAGCTAAGAGGATTCTCCCAGGCCAGTTGCTGTGGAGCTTTATGGCAGCAAGGCATGCTGGGTGGAAAAAGTACCTGAACTGAGGCCAGTGTGCAACAGTCTAGGGGCGGAGCCTGGGCCATGGCGTGCCAGACCTGGGTGGGGTGTACTGACTCTGTCACTGTGCGGGAGGATTAAGGGCCAGCCTGAAGATCCATCCTAAGAGTCAGAAAGGAGGGCACAAACCTGGATTTCAAGTGGAGGGGAGTGGCAATATGCTAGGAAGTCCAGATGCTATTCACATTTATACTTTTACACAGCATTCCCTGAGTACACCATGCACGCTTCATTTAGTTTTTATTCATGAACATTAAACATGTGTCTGTGAGAGTCTGTCTGCACAAATTAATGCAACCAATTAGGCTGCTAGGGCCAGCAAACCAGACACAGTAAGGCATGGTGGGTGGGGGGATTCTGCCTTAGAGGTCCTGCCCCCCCACTCTTTGGCCTCTTCTTTTCATTGTGCCTTGCTGTCCCACAGGAAAGAGAAGAAAGGTTGCACTCACATGACCTCTGACCGTCAGGAGTGGAGCAAATGTTGAAAAATGTATCACTGCATCAAACACAGATTTATGGCAACAGTTACGGGACAATGAAATGCCAGAGACTCCCTGCAAGAAAGCATGCAGCTAGACGCAGCTGTCGAGGTGTCTGTGATAATAAAGCAATATGCGAATAGTGGATTCCATTAGAGAATTCTGGAGGAAGACGGTATTCCAAGTTCTGAGTGGGTCCATCTGCACGGGTCTGTAAACACCACGAGTGGAGAATAAACATAGATAAACAGCATTGGATTCACACTCATAACGGCTGCACTGTTTGTCACGCACTCTGGCTCTGAAGCAGAAACGAGTGCAGGAGATACACGACTGGGAAATACACACCCGAAGCGGGGAACGCAACAACGGCCCGAAATCCGTTCCCAAAAAATGTGGAAGGAGATAATAAAGTCCTTGTGTATCTGTCCAGAGTTTCTCACAGGATGTTACTGTCTAGTGTCCAAAAGTTAGTCAGTGCCGGATGTTGTCTTCCTTCCAGAAGGTTCTTCCAGCTTTTTCAGTGGGTCCTCGGAGGTCACCGAGCTCAAGATCTTCTCTAAGCACTTAATTTTGCAGTGTGTTGTGTTCAAGTGCAGCAAGAACATCCACATCTGAGGCCCTCAGTGGGGGGGGGGGCAAAGGAGGTCCCGGCCCACCTATGCCATCAAGAGCTTACAGGAGCTCCCAGTTTAACTGGACTGGCTGCCTGACCTGGTGAGTCAGTGGGGCTCTCCCAACTTCAGCTACATCAGACGTATTATCTGCTACGCGGCACTAATAAAAGACATGTTGGTTTCTGTTGTTGTCACACCGTGGTCCTGGGGGGGGAATGCTATTACCTGCTACTGTATACCTGTATGTGTATGACATGAACTTGACTTGACTTGAAAGGAGACAGTGTGGAGATGCTGGCTTGCAGTGGTGTGACTGGGATGCCATCCTGGAGTGGGCAACAGCAAGAGTTGTTGGGTCAGGGGTGGTAAATAAGATGTCAACTGGGTGGGAGGGTGTGTGGGCAGATGATCTATTTGGGTAGGTAGGTGTTTAAACCAGGGTGTTCTTCTCTTATTATCCTATTTATCTACAACACATAGCCTATACTGCACCTTAAAAAGAGAATTTCAGTGCGACTGCTGACCTGAAGTGAATTTCAAAGCGGAATTGTGGGATGATTTTATACAGACACCCTGGAAACGCAAGGAAAACATCCAGCACTTGGACAGAAGAACGTTAGCATTTCCCCTGGCGCAGTCCAGCTCCCATCATCCCCAGGGGCTAAAATAAACCAACCCCAACAGCTTCCACAAACATCTGAAGCATTAGCACATTAGCACAGCGGTGATAAACACCAACCCTCAGACCTGTCTCATTAAAAACATCTTTAATTTATGTTCCTGAAACACTACTCTAGGATTTCTCAAGCCCAGAAACAGAAGAAGGTGAGGCAGTGTTGTTTTAACACCTTGTTCTCTTCCGGGGGAGGGGGGGGCGTCGTGGCAGTTGGCAGCAGACCTTTCCAGAAAGCATGGCAGGCAATGAGGACAAGCCACACCGTCGCCAGTTGGCAAGAGCCAATGGGACACCTGCAAAGTGACCTTGTGGTGTGTCGCACGAGCAGCTGGGGGGCTGGGCAGGCGAGACGGCGGCAGAGCCTAGTAGCGTGTGCCGAAGCCCTTGATCTCCAACTTGGGGATGTCCCTCTCATTGGAGAAGACGGCTCGGGAGATACGACAGCCGGGACTCCCTTCCTTTCTCAGCCAAATCTTCCTGCAAAACAGACCGGGGACTCAGATGAGTTACTGGAAACCAGCGTCGACCCTCCACTGGGTTTATTATGGTTTATTTTAGCGTCGTCGATGGAGGGTCACCATCTCGGTGTTCTTAATTCTACATAAGTTAAACTACAGAGGGGATTAAAAGCTGCACTGCTAGGTGTTCTGGGAAACTTGGCGCCATCCCACTCTGATTATATATAACAAGGTGCTGAAAATCTGAAAATTCACGTTGTCTCTCTGAAATTAACTCCAAAGGTTTGCGTGCAAAGGTGAAGTGGGTCAGCTTTTCTCTGGGGACAATTTGCTGACCTCCTACTGTCAGGGGCCAGTCAGCCCTGATTTTGACTGGGGTGGGTCGTCCCCAGAGAGATGCATCAAACGACGTTACACTTTCAATGCCATAACACCAGTGCTGATCAACCCATTAGACTTTATAGGTGGCTGCCTAGGGCGACATCTTCTCAAGGGGCACCAATGAGCGAGTCAGTTTCAATCTGTCTCGGACGGTGCTCCTCGCCGGGAGCTGGTATCGGGGGGGGGTGGGGGGTGAAGCTTGCCTACGTCTCCCCACGAGCTTCCATCGACACCGATGCATAGCAGAGAAAGTGACAAAATGAAGCAGATACATGAGCAGTCGACCCCTGGGGTCTCGGCGGTCAGTCTGCCGCGTTTGTGAGACTGCAGCCTGACAGAGGCCACCGCGGCTGGCAGCCATCGGCCCCAATCACAGAAAAGGTTTTTAAACAAACAAGCCTGACAACAGTAAATAAGCAGCTCTAACACTCTCCATCAGCTGCCCTTTGTGGAAACAGGTGTTATGGCCGATTAGACCACATCCCCCCCCACCCCACACACATATTCACTCACACACACACACACACACATACATACCATCACACTGCCACACAAACAATCACACTCAGAGCTTACTGGCAAGTACATACTGCTTCCCCTGTGAGAGCTGAGACGTAATGACTTCCAGAGCCCCGTGAACAAATAACACAAAATATCTGTTTATGCCACTAAATAAATCCAGCAAACACCAGTATCAATCTTTATTTATACAGCACAGTTTTAACCACAGGGTTTATAAAGTGCTTTACTGACACTTAAGAGAAAGGAATTAAAATAAGCTTACAGGCAATAACAAGCACAGTAAAAAATTTAAATGGAATCAATGCACCACTCATGTTCTCGGTAAGGGACTCTACCCCCTACCTCACATGAGACTCTACCCCCTACCTCACATGAGACTCTACCCCCTACCTCACATGAGACTC
>JAABNX020000070.1:2920947-2932402 GCA_015163995.2 Mormyrus lacerda | reverse complement strand
GCACAGGCGGCACAGAGCACCGTTTTGTCACAAAGCAGTTAAACTGTAAACTCTGCGTCTCTCTTCCATTTAGCATTAGTATCACTTCCCTTAGGCCCCCCCGCCCCCCACACAGACAGAAGTGTTGCATCACAGCTTTACTTGATTCTGTTTTTTTTTTTCTTTTCTTTTCTTACAATAGAAGGCTGCTGTGCGCTTTGGGTCGGCGGGTGTCCAGTCTCTGTCAGCGCCCCCACCCCCCAGCGCTGCCCACAGGCACAGAAAACACAGAGGACACATGGGAGCGGAGGCGTCAGACCACAGTGAGGCGGGCACGTCGGGGTGGGGGGGGGGCAGAGCACGGCCAGCAGGGATGCACATTCACCGCATCGACTCCACAACTTGAGAGACGAAGCGTCTAAATGCCAGGTTACCCTAAGAAGAAATTCGCTGTGTTTTCATTGGGTTAGTTTCAGTATCTCTGCACGGCTTGCTGTTACCAAAGGATAGGAATTCTAGAAAGTTCCATAAAGACCGGAATGAGTAGGTATAGAGTGACATCTACTGGCAAAAGACAGGCTGGCATTTCAAAGGCACTGGAGAATGCAATGCTATTTTTATATTACTGTTATATAATCTGTTTAGGGTTTGACAAATAATTCCTTTTGGTTATTATTTGCTACTGCTTGTGACGTGTCATTACTGATTCAAAGTGTCAATAATGAGTTAGCAAATAGCTAAAAATCTAAATTAGCTCCGATAGGATACATTTGCTATCTGAATGGCATAGCACAGTTAGGGTTACAGTCATTGTGAGGTCAGTGTGAATCGGCCACCTTACCCCCTCTCGGCCCTGTCCCACTGCCAAGAAGATTTCACGTTTGCTCCTACCTCAGTCAAACCCATTTTGCCTCTTCAGTATTTATAGCTCTTAGCTCATCAGGCACCCCCTAGCTCACCCTCTCTGTGTGGAGGTGGCATGTTCACCCCAAGTTCCTGTAGGCTTTCTATACAGTGCCCCCCCATTGAAGTCCTTGCACTTTATGAAGATCTATCCATCCATCCTTCTTCTATACCTACTTGTATGCAAGGTCAGAGGGGTCCGGAGCCAATCCTAGAAGCTATGGGCGCAAACCAGCACCAACCCATTACTGGGTTCATTCACTCACCAGTCACTCATACACGCAGACCTACGGGCAATCTGGTAACTCCAATTAATCTCCGCATGTTTTTGGAGTGTGTAGGGGGAACCAGAGAAACTAGAGGGAACATGCAAACTCCGGGGAACATGCAAACCAAAGACATGGGTCCCATGTTTATTTCTCCAGCTCCCCGACACCCAGAGATGCTGGCAGGAACCGCAGACTTACATTTCATTCACCAGGTCGGGGGGGCCCTGCACCTGCCCCACCACAGTGCCCTTGGAGGTGTTCTTCACCCAGCCGCACACGCCCAGCCTGCGCCCCTTCTCCTCTGAGTACTGGCACACCGTCCCAGGGAAACAGGGCCGGAAAAAAAAACAGAAAAATCCATTGGTGTCTCTACACGCCTGACTCTCACCTCAGGGCCAGCACCTGCCTTTTCACTGGTGGTGCTTACAGGAGGCCTGCATTTCACTGGTGGTACTTACAGAAGGCCTGCTTTGCGCTGGTGGTACTTACAGAAGACCTGCTTTGCGCTGGTGGTACTTACAGAAGGCCTGCTTTGCACTGGTGGCACTTACAGAAGGCCTGCTTTTCACTGGTGGTGCTTACAGAAGAAGGCCTGATTTGACATTCACAGTTTTATTTTCCAGACCCAAAATTATGAGCCACTATAAAATTTTGTAGCTATTTTGAGAAAAGTAATCAAGAAGACACCTTACTTTCAAGATACACTGGCTAATTCTCTTACCATTCTGAAACAGACACCTGAAAGGGAATAGAACAAAAGATATAAACAAGAGGAGACAATAATTTAATATTAATTACATAAAGGTATATGGATAGACCTATTGGTTACAGCAGGGGTCTCCAATCCACTATCCAGTAGGTTTTCTGTCCCACTCGGCTTTTGATGAGCCGAGTTCCTGGTACCTGTTCCTGGTATTTACCTGAGAACAGGTGTGGCTCATCAGAAGCCAGGTAGGATAGAAAACCTACTGGATGGTAGTTCTCCAGGACCGGAGTTGGGGACCCCTGGGTTACAGGAACATTATATCAGTTACAAAGCACCTATCCTAACATATCCTTTAGAAACCTGTTCGCTGCAAGACCAAGAACATATTAATTAAGATTTTGGGTGAAGTCCAAAACTATTATTTCTGTGAGTAAACGTTCGGTGTAAATAAAGATTGAGGTGAAAATTATAATGTAGCCTAAATAAACAGGGCAGAATTTAAATTGACATTTTTTTGAACGATACTTGTTTTTATATGGAAAACATGGCAGACCTATACACACTATATGGACAAAAGTATCAAAGACACCTACCCATTACACCCACATAAGCTTTTATGATGTCCAATTCTAAATCCACAGGCATCAGTATGGAGCTGGTCCCCCCTTAGCAGCTAAAACAGCTGCCACTCTTCTGGGAAGCCTGTCCACAGGAATTCGAAGTGTGTCTGTGGGGATTTTTGCCTATTCATCCCGAAGATCATTTGTGAGATCAGGCACTGATGTTGGACGTGAAGGCCTGGCTTGCAGCCTCCATTCCAGTCCATCCCAAAAGCATTGATGGGGTCAAGTTCTTCCACACCAAACTCACCCAACCATGGAGCACCGGTGCGCAGCACTGTTGGAACAGAAAAGGGCCCTTCCCCAAACTGTTCCTACAAAGCTGCAAGCATAGAATTGTCTATAATGTCTTGGTTGTCTCGGTATGCTTTAAACATTAAGCGTTTCCCTTCACTGGGACTAAGGGACCAAGCCAAACCCCTGAAAAAACAACCCCATACCATTATCCCTCCTCCACCAAACTTTACTGTTGGCTCAATGCAGTCAGGCAGGTAACGTTTTGCTGGCATCTGCCAAACCCAGACTCGTCCATCAGACTGCAAGACAGAGAAGCGTGATTCTGTCACTCCACAGACTATGCTTCCACTGCTCCAGAACCCAGTGGCGGCGTGCTTTACAGCACTCCATCTGATGCCTGGCACTGCGCTTGCTGATGTGACTCTTACACACTATACACCTCAGCATTTGGCGACTCGCTCTGTTACTTTACGCGGTCTGCCACTTCATGGCTGAGTTTCTGTTGTTATTAAAATCTTCCACTTTGCAATAATACCACTTACAGTTGACTGCGGAATATCTAGCAGAGAAGAAATTTCACAAACTGACTTATTGCAAAGGCGGCATCCTATGACAGTATCACGCTTGAATCCACTGAGCTCTTCAGAATGACCGATTCTTTCACAAATGTTTGTAAACCTGGCTGCATGCATCGGTGCTTGATTGCTTGTGGCTTTGGGTCTGAATGAAACATCTGAATTCAATGATTAAGAGGTGTGTCTTAATACTTTTGTCCATATAGTATATAAAAGCCTGACAAATCTGGCTCTCCGTTTTCTGCCAAAGTCACTGTATGTCACCAGCAAAGTCAAGGGTTCACTGTAGTTGGAAAAACAGTCGGTGCATTATTAATCCACATAAATACATACCCAAATAACAACCGTGGACAAGTCAAAAGCCCTAACGCATTTACGGAATTATAAGCTTGAATTAATAATTAGATATCTCAAGTTGTAACACAACATCTAAAAAAATCCAAGCAATATAATCAGCACCAAGGACATGATAATTCCTGTTGGTTAACTCGGGTTATACGTCCATCTTTGGTGCGCCTAAAATAAGAAGCGTTAAGGCACAACACCGGCACCAGCTGCGGCGTTACCGTAATGCCGAACGGGCACTGTGTGACAGCATACCTTGAACGTGCCCATATATCTCAAAATCCACAGATCGGAGTTTTTCCCCACCGTCGGTTGACATGGTGAGTTTGTTAAGATTAAGACCCCAACTACAGCTAAAGATATCAAGCGTGCACTGGACGGGGGTCTCACGTTACAAGGCTTCTGGACGGTATTCAGAAAGGAAAGCTTTTCCCGCTAGTCAAACATTCTCTTCTGGCTATCTGTGCGTTACTGCGGTGTTAATGAATCACTACAATTAAGTTATAAAATGGCATTTACCAGTTAATAGATCGCCGAAAGATATAAATGTAGCCTAAAATATATATATTTAGATTTCAATGATAATATCATGGGCGGTGCTGAAAAAAAAAGACCGGAATGCCCCAGGATAAAACCGTGATTAAAGTGTACTGATCAGTCATACAGCAATCATGCTCATTCAAACCTCAACTCCATACGAGGCTCATAGTTCAAAATCACTAGAATGAAATCAAAAACATATCTAATAAAACATTTCGACATGAATCCTATCCCCGACCCATCTCTAATAGGCTTATATAAACGTCGTATATACTCAGACGAACAGACGAAATTTAAAATCATGCTTAAAAAAATACATCAATGGCCCACTAGATGGCGTCAACCATCCAGGGTCGAGCTGTTTCAAATGTCTGCTCTGTAAATTTGGACGATTAAAAAAACAAGACTAAGGTATTTAAATGCCATCATCACAAAGACTGGACAACAGAATGAAATACGTTATATATTACCCAGACTGCATGAAACTGCAACTGAGAATATGAAATACTTGCTGAAGCTCGGGAACTATTTTTTTCAATGGCATTTGGGAAATTGAATGACATCCAGGCAGAGTGACCTTATTTACCCTGCAACGCAGAAAAAAACGCAGAGTAGGGTGAACACATCACAACGCTGCACCTCGGTTTAGATCCTGTGGCCAGTCACATACCAGTGCCTTTTTCTTCCGGACACTTTGTACCGCCGCTTGTGCCCCTATCATGCCCCCACTGGGTAGCATGCCCTGCGCCCTCATTTGAGGCCACACTATTGGTCCATTAACCTCCCAGCTGATTAATGACATCATCAGAGTTGCGGCGGTTCTGGATGGAAGGATGAACGGCATGGTGGGTGGGGACGTCACACTCACCCATCAGTTACTGTGCCCTCCTTGGGCCATTATGGCCCATTTCTGCACCAAATCCACCGCTATGTTAGTAGCCGGAGGGTATAAGGGGGCGTGTCTACCGTCTGCCCACAGCTGCTGTGAGGGCACTCGCCCCGCCCTTACATAACCGACCACGCCCCTTCTCACCCAGCACCCTCCGATTGGCTAACATCCTGTGCATGGAATATTTTTAAACTGCGGGATTTATCCAGCAGAGTTGCGTTGGACGGCGAGTACCACGCGGTACACGGACAATCCGCCAAAATAGCAGCCGATCAGCGCTTAAGCCTTTAACACCAAACTGGGAGCGGGCGCTAATCCCCTGGAGGGATATCCGCACCGGGACGGAGATCAGGGCGGCCATGCGCGCTGCGGCCACGTCACGTGACCCTTACGGGCACGTCCTGATGGATTTACTCAGACAGCGACGAATCACGCAGAAACTGGGCAAGTTGAAACATTGTCCCTTGCGTTCAGTATTACTCACCATCTTCTTCCCTCTTCCCTAAACGGTCCAATTATATTCCCACCTCTCCCTACCACTCTAAGCGATCCTTTTATGTTATATTTTGGATCAGAGGCTTCATTAGACATCACGTGATCGGCACCATGCTGCTGCGTGTTTTTTTTTTCTTTTTTTGGGGGGGGGCAGGGCTGGCAGAAAATGGAACAGAGGCATAACACCAGATTTCAGGCAATCCCTTGTGTTGCCATGGTTACCGATCACCTGCTATGTCCCTACAAATGCTTTAGTAATGAATCTCACGTGACTCTGATTTCACTGACCACCTTTTGGGGTTTAATTAAACAGGGTCAACTAGGGATTCTGAGGCACACAGGGGTTTAGTTGTCACCCAAACAAGAAAGTCCTGTCACAGGGTCTGGGGGGCAGGGAGACTGGCTGGTGTCGTGGCGGAACACGCTGAATCGATTTTTCACGAAGCCGGTCTTTGCACGGCCAATGTAATGCTCTGCTGTTTGCCGTTGTTTTTACGCCCAGCCATTAAACTAAAATATGACACTGCAAGTTGGTGGCTCGCAGCATTTCAATTAATTCAGCTCTCTGTCGAGACACGCACACACAAAACCCACAATGCACCTTATTATTAAAGGGTTTAAGGGTCTGGCGTGATTTACACAATAGCGGCGTAGGCGTGCACGCATCTGACCCTCCTTCGGGGGCTCATCACAAACTCCACTTGCCTTTATGCCGTTCCAGGTAGGATTGGCAGCAGAGCGTCTGGGAATACGATGTGCCAAGGACCTAAGCGCCACTCCGGCACCCAGAAACGGCGAGCCCGGGATGGTGTGGGCGTCCGCAGACACGGCTCGCACTAGTGACTCGCCTTGGACACGGAGACGTCACTGCCCTGACAGCTGTGCACCCAGACGTGAAGCCACTGTGATCGCAGCGATAAAAATATTTACTCTATAATGACACCCCCCCCCGGGCACTGTCCCCCCACCCCCTGCCTCTGCCAACCCCCAACTCACAATCCGCTGAGCCCATGCAGCTGTGGCCTCTCTGTAGCCCCAATCCTACTAGACAACAAGCACATATATATTTTACAGGCTTGCTAAATTTAGAGAAGCTGGCAAGTGATGATATAACTGGATTTCGCCCCCATTCGCGCGTGGATGACTCCTCTGGCCGACGTGCTGCCTTCCTGAGGCCCACAGTTTTTAGGTCGGCATGCTCCGGCAGCCGCCGTGAAAGATGTCAGACTGCTGCTCTGGACTCGGGTGATTCCCTCCCCGGGGATCGCCAGGGGCGGGACTGGGCTGGGCGGAATTCGAGCGGCCGGCAGCTCTGACCGACCAATGGGATGGCAGGTGTGCCGTGAGATGGCCCCGACGATGTTTATAATGCCGCATGCTGGAATTCATTCTGAGCTTCCCAGATAAGCATTTCTGCAGTATTAGACCATTAACTCCTCACTTTCTGGCTTTGCGGGGCTGCATTAATGCAGCTGACCCTGCGGGGACACTGCGCAAGGGAACATCGTGTTGTCAGAGGATGCTTGTAGCACTGGGGGCTGTTTGTGCTCACTGACTGAAAGAAATCTCCTCCACAGAAGCCCTGACTGCCACCTCTTTTTTACTTCATGTTTTTCATGGAAGTGTAAACATTGCATTATTTATTTATTCTGTATTATTGATATCCTAATAGACCTTTCATATTCCCCGTCTGCTGTCACTGGCTGCACTGCCACTGAAGCTGCAGAGCATCTACAGTTATATATATTGTCCTGTGTCATTTCATCCATCCACCCATCCATCCATCCATGCTGTGTAACCAGAACCGTGTCACGGTGAGCACGTGCAATGGTGCTGTGCGTCACAAATAAACATAAACAAATAAACAGTCTCTCTGCATTCACTGCAATTTCGAAAGTGCAAGCGCACTTTTGGTAGCTTGGTCCTAAGGCTAAGAAAGATGAAGAGGAGCACAGAGAAAGGCTGTGAATCAGCAAAGACATTTTTGGACATGATCACATCCCAAAATAAGACGAATGAAGTAAAGGATGATGCAGATGGAAGGATTAATATCTGAGAAGCAGAAGGGACAGGCACTTGTAGCCCTGGTGTGGGTGCAAGAGGAGGCTTCAGCGAAAAACCAGGAGCTGCCATGTGTTCAGGATCCAGCACAAGTTCATGATTTACACAAAGGGATCAAACAACGAGCCACAGCCCCAACCTTCCTGCTCGGGGTGCAGCCGCTCTGCAGATGTGCACTGTAACCTGAAGTCATGGATGACCGGCACACACACAGCACGCCTGTACGGCCAGTACACTGAGCTTCTTGTTTTACTTCTGAACCTTTGATAACCACTGTCAACAAAGATGTCAGAGATATCCGTGTGTTTATCAGTTGGAAGCCATCTGCCCCGCATGAGTGGTCCGCCGATGCAGCCGCCTCAAACACGAGTGATCCGCCGATGCAGGCCCCCGCATGAGTGATCCGCCGATGCAGGCCCCCGCATGAGTGATCCGCCGATGCAGGCCCCCGCATGAGTGGTCCGCAGATGCAGGCCCCCGCATGAGTGGTCCGCCGATGCAGGCCCCCGCATGAGTGGTCCGCCGATGCAGGCCCCCGCATGAGTGATCCGCCGATGTAGGCCCCCGCATGAGTGATCCGCCGATGCAGGCCCCCGCATGAGTCGTCCGCCGATGCAGGCCCCCGCATGAGTGATCCGCCGATGCAGGCCCCCGCATGAGTGACTCAACTCGGATGGAACAGATACCCCCCCCCCATCTCTATTGCACGAGCTTAACCCCAGCGGCCTGTGAGGGGTGTGCCATCCCATTTCAAGGGGGGCATGGTGGGCAAGTTTAGACATTAAACAATGCTTACCCGAGAGAAGAACAGCTTCCAATAAATCAGCAGATTACTCAGGTTACTGTACGCCAACCCAGTCTTGCCCAAAACCAGTTTCTGTTGAATTATATTGATTATTTACATGTGAATTACCTATGAATGTATAACAATAATGATAGTGATACATTATTTCAGATTCTAACTATCTGCATCTTTTAATAAAGTTTGCCTGCGGAAGTGGAGGCAACATCGCACTGAGGATCTCTAGCTGACGAGAGACTCTTTACCGTACGATCGCTAGTTCAGTAGCGCAAGTCTCAGCTACACCAGCCCATAGCTGGCTTCTATTAACTGACATGACATGACGCTACAGATATGCTTATTCCTCCAGAAGCGTTACTGCAACATCCGCGACGAGAAGCCTCGTCAGCCGACAGACTTATCTGGCTCTATTCTGCCCCCAGAGGCTGAATGTGATATAACACTACACCCTATTTATCATGGCGCTGTTATGAAATAATAGTGTAAAAAAAGATATCACTGTGGTTTACTATGCGTCTCAATTGTCATTTCAGCTAGTGCAGCTAATCCTGCTGCACTAGCTAAATAATTACTACTAGTAATAATGCTGCTCCCTATGCAAACAAGGTCGCATCTATGTAATTAATGGGAAGTACTATTAAGTTACACCATTTGTCACATGCCAAGTTAATTTATTTCGCCTTCAGCATTTCATTTCATTACCCTGACCCTCATTTGTGATCAAATGCTGAATCATTTTGTGTTAACATGAGGCCTTTCCGCATGATTCATAGACATGAAGAAGTATGCTGTCACAAATACCTCAAATGACAGCTTAATACTGTTTTGATTTAAGGAGTACAGTATAGTGGGTGAGACGAAATAATACACAATGGATGCTGAATATCAGTTATTTTGAGTCGCAGGTACTTCGAGTCACCACTAGGGGCCGAGACTCCAATCACATTGAAGTAGCTAATCCAGCCGGGCTCTCAGCAGAACTGCGCTCACCCCGACGAAATCCCAACAATTTCTCGAGAAAGAGAACAACTCTTTAATACTAAATATGACGCCCACAGTCCTTCCCAGACACCTTGTTGTTTGGAAGCTGGCATTTCAGCCTGGGTTGTCCCATCAGCCTTTGGATTCATGTGCTCCAGCGTCTATCTACCAAGAGTCACGCGTGGGTAGAGTCTATCTAGGGGCAGGGCACGAGGCCGTGCAACCAGGGCCAAAAGAAACTGGAGTTTTTAAAAAGAACAACATCCACACACGTACACGTAATCACATAGACTTTGTTTAGTTTCACGTGGGCATGCACACTGTATTCAAGTTTTGTTATGCTAATATGATATCTAGGTGATGATTTGGTAAAATCACCCTCGATTAAATACAATACTAATACAGCATTTCATATATTAAATATAATGTTTTCATATTTTAGAATTCTTATTGCGTTCATTTATTTGCATGGATAACCTTTAGAACATTTCTGTGGAAGATACCAGAACATTAGAAACATGTGATTAGAAACGAGTCATTATCTAAACGTCACCGACATAAGCAAGAATCTGTTACTGTTAAAGTATATTATTATTTGACTATAATTGTGTAGTATAATTATCTAGTATAGAACTGTATATTACTGCATTTCCATTTAATAATTGTTGACAACAGAACGTTTCTAGGTTTAGAATATCGGTAAATTAGGTGTCTTTCAATTATTAAAAATATTCGTTCATAGTGGAAAAAACAAGAAAGGGAAGCCGGTTCTTTTTGATAAGTTAATGACTCAGTCATAAGGCGCTGATTCAAATGTATTTTTTTTTAGTAAAAAATCGATTTCGATAACTTAAGATGTATAATCAAAATATCATTGGTAATATTCACATACAGTTCATATGTTACAATAAATATTATCGAATGGAGGAATATAAAAAATATATACATTTGGATTTTTTAAAAATAAGCAATAATAAAAACCAAATGAATGACATATTACCTTAGCATGCATTACCGCCTCCCAGCTCCAGCATTACAGGCTCAAATTCAAATCCTTCAGATCTTGAGTTTTTCTTCTGTTCCGGCGACTAAAAATTCCTTAGTAAGTTATTTGATCGCGAGAGCCTTGCTATAGACTGGCGTCCAGCTCAGGATATTAATTTGCCCACATTATGACATATTTATCCTTGTTGGGATTGGCTCTGAAACGCCAAACCTATTTAACGGATCGATCATTTAATTAAATTTATTTTGGATATCTGTTCTTTGACGCATGAGTGCTGCGTTAATCACCTAAAATTCACTCATGCGTATTTAGATAAAGAAACACATTACATTATATTGCATTGATTTTCGAACATATACAGGCGATACAAGGTCCAAATAAAATATAAAACAATATTTTAAAAGTGGACGCACAAGTGAAAATGTCAGTAAATAACGCACGTATTTTGTGGTTTTTTTTAAAGTCTATATTAATAGATACATGCATTTTGGTTGGGAATACGCCTTTGTTCTTAAACGATCGAGTTGGCGTCTTATAAAATCGTCTGAATTTCATTATACATTATTTCAACGTGCGCGAAACGTTTAACAACCTACAGCGCGCTTTCGGGTGTAAAGGCTCACAGCCTACAGGGCGACAATTAAAAGATACACTAGGGGCGCTCAAGTTGAGAGCTTGCTGCGAATCTTGGCGGAAACTATATTTTACTATATTTTCAATGTGTATTTGCAGCATGAACCCCAAATATATTGGGATAGAAAACTGCATTTAGAACATAGGCCTATTATTCACACTTGCATTAAATGAGGAAAAGTGAAGTATAACGCAATGAAAATGTTCACATTGGATATCTGAACTTTGGACAAAGCTATGTGCAACAGCAAGAAGACTGCATGCAATCTACCTATATCTGCTGGCGGGGTATTTGTGTATTACAGCACTGGTTTGCACATTCATCCAAGCATTCACTGCTGTCAATAACAGCTTTGTTTCAGTCTCTCTTCTTTTTCACACACAAATGCGCACGTAGACACACACACACACACA
>JAABNX020000070.1:2910204-2920847 GCA_015163995.2 Mormyrus lacerda | reverse complement strand
ACACACACACACACACATACAAAGCACGCGCGCGCTTCCATTTCGATGCATTTCATTTTCCGGGAACATGAACCATCTGCGCTACTGCGGTAATAGAAGATAAAGAAAATAAAAGACGAGCCTTCTCAATGAGGCAGGACAGCTGGAAACATCCTAAAATTACCTCAAGTTGCTAGCTCCTCCCCTTCGATGATGTCGTGGTAAGACAGAACCTCCTTAATTACTAATTTCCCCATCCCACTCCAAGCGCTCCTCTGTCCTAGAAGTTCCCTCATGCATGCAATGTCCTGATCCGATCGCGTCTGACCTTTTATTTTTTAAACACAAAACCCAAGACTTGCGAGTGCCCAGCATGGGAGATCAGAAAGAGCCGACAATGGTGCACAAATCCACTTCGTTTAGTATCAAGAGCCTGCTGCTCCCATCTAAATGTGACAAACCCGGCTTAGGGGTTCCAGAAAAAAATATCCCCCCTTCAGGGTCCGATTCGGAAAAGTCTCTGGATCTCACTGAAATGGAATCTGCTCCGTTCAACCAGGAAAACAGCCAGAAAGACAAAGATGAGGGCAGCGACCAAGCTACAGAACCGAACAAAAATGGGAAATATGACAAGCCACCGTTCAGCTACAACGCTCTAATAATGATGGCTATCAGGCAGAGTCCTGAGAAGAGGCTTACGCTGAACGGCATTTACGAGTTTATCATGAAAAATTTCCCTTATTACAGAGAGCACAAGCAAGGCTGGCAAAACTCAATTCGTCACAATCTGAGCCTCAATAAATGTTTTGTGAAGGTGCCAAGGCATTACGATGATCCTGGAAAGGGGAACTATTGGATGTTGGACCCCTCCAGCGATGATGTCTTTATCGGTGGGACTACAGGGAAACTTCGCAGAAGGTCGGCCACTTCCAGGGGGAAACTAGCGATGAAGAGGGGACTTCGTTTCGCTCCGCTGGGGCTGGGATTGAACGACAGAGCGAGTAACCCCTTGTATTGGCAAATTTCGCCGTTTTTGTCTCTGCATCACCCTCATTATAATGGATCTTCGTCTGGATTTCTGAATCAAGGGCACGCATACGGTTCTCTGCTTTCCGGAGTTGAGCAATTAGGAAACGGAGACCTTGCCCGCCCGATTCTGGGAGGATCTACCGGAGGGATCAGTTTGACAAATAGTTACGGCGTGAGCACGTCTCCAGTTGGTTTACTGTCGGGACAGCCTGGGTATTTCGTGTCCAGCAGCCAACACGCTCAGCCGCTGCAGCCGGCCGGGACTGGGTTCGCGGTGTCATCCAGCTCGCCTCAGAGCCTGATCTCAGAAACACTGAGAACGACATTGCCTTCTTTCACACCCGGAGCGTCGAGCGGATTTTCGGGACTTATGTCCCATCAAAAGAGAGTGGCGTCCAATTCTTTCTTAAACTGATCGGATCATTGCAAAGGGATTGGGGATGCACTTTTAAAACCACTGCAAACCTGGCGTTTACCCCCCTTAAATTGCAAAAAGGTAGAATTTACGTGATAGTGCGTCCACTTTGCAAGTAAACGACCCCGATACTAAGTTGTTATGGCCGTATTCATCTGTTCTAATCTGCGCTGCCGTTTTTTCTTTCATCTGAAAGGACGAACTTTAGTAGGTTATAGACTGCAACTAGCCTTTCCAAAGGTAAAAACGTGCGCTATTGTTATTTATCACCTATAGAGAGAATTTCAGTTGTTTGTGTGTCGGTTAATTTATGTTTTATATTTATTATAAAATGTATTTAAATTTTATTGTTGTATATATCAACCAAGATCAACATACAGATACTTAAATTATTTATGTAAATATTCACTGTTGATTTTGTGGTTTTGAAATCGTTTCCTACAGTAAAAAGCGCCTTAAATTTACAAATCAGGGTTGTTCATATGCACGGGGGAAAATAGCCTAGCATACTCGTAGTTTGTATCTGCTCAGGTTCTCGATATACACTTCAGCCATGTAATGTACTGCTGTCCAATGTATATAACCTACAGTACCTAACAAGATTTATAGACATGTACAGTCTCCGTTTCTCTTTGGTCTGGGGCAAAAAAAAAATCTCTTTCTTTCCGCAAAGCCGGGGTATGTGGGTTATCATCCCACACTGATGCGCATGTCATAAGACACAGAAAAGTACACAGGCTTAACCCAGGGAATCCGAATACATTATTTACCTTGTTGATTTTTGGCTCATTAAGGAAACGTTTAATGTTTCGTTCATTCTGCTGTGTTGCTAAACAAATACCGTTATCTGGCGTTATCGAAAGACGGATTATTGATAGTTATGCTTCTGCAAATGGGACTCCTGGGCCCGCGTTACAGTACAATGCGCTCCGTTATTCCGTGTGTAGTCAGTGCGGATGGCCGGCTGATGAAAAGCCAGCTCGGCCGTTAAAATGAATATCGTGTTTCTTCTGTTCCCTTTCCCTTTCTAAGGGAATATACGGTCTTTTTTATTGTTATAGGAAAATAAATGCAGTAACGTGGTCCACAAAATTTGAATCTAAGATATGGTCATCTTGCCAACATATTTTGCCATTCCCTGCAGATAATAATATAGACTTTTACTTCGAAAATGTAATAAATAAATTAGGTATTTACTGCATATTTGTTTATTCCGGTATTATTTCGGGTGTTTCATTTGTATGTTTCTTAACGGTTTTGCACTTTTAGGATTTTTTTTAGGTTCATTCATGTACGTAATTCGTATTTGCCTGTTTTTGTTGGTGTATGTATAAACCCATTTTACTTCGTTAAAGTGAAAGGTAATGAAATATTAAAATATTTGTTATCAAGAGAACCCTGTCTTACTTTTTCACATATAAAGCATGTATACATTGTAGGGTACAGCATAAAGAGAAAGTTATCACTCTGTGTTTTTAGGTGTTCACAGATCGTTTGTGAGCAGAGACGGATTTCGGGTTAACATGATAGAAATCAGAAACTAGGCCGATGGATAACAGAATCAGACAGAGCAGTAATATATATATATATATATATATATATATATATATGCTTTCGTAACAGAACCGTCATTTTTTTACAGTTATGAGCGAAATAAACGATGGGTATGAGGACAGTTTTAAGGCCTAACGTCAGGGTGCTCTGTGGAGTCCCAGATTAAGACTGGACAACAAGCTACGTTTAATAAATCAGAACGAATATACCCACTTCTGTCATTTTAATCATTCAGGATGAGCGCTGAAATTTAGCATGAGAATACCGTGAAATAATCATCCACCTGAAAAACGTACTCGTTAACACCGCAATGTGCTTTGCCCTAAAAGACGAAAGCGAAAGTTTTAGTTGCATAACAGTTACGAACTAACGAAACCCACTTTTATTGCTGGCATTATTTTTAATATTAATAACAGCACTCCTTGCAGAATTTGTGCCTAGTAAATAATCCCTAGCAGCCTATTCAGGCTGAATAATTACTTATTGATGTTCTCTATTGAAAGCGACTTAACATAGGTTTTCTTTATTTTTATCATAATTCATTATCGTACTAATCCTCACTATTGTCGTTATTATTGTTATGAAGTAGGAAACTGGGAACATTTGTTTGCCGAATTGCCTTAATCGACCTAAATCAGGCCTTCAGAAATTCTGTATTAGGCCTATATATAACGGCTTAATTTGTGTGAATTATGAATGCGATTTTTTACAATTCATCGTAGATTTACCGAATCCATATCTATAACATTGTTATTTACAGCAGATATAAAAAGACTGCATATTTTATTGTTCGGATTAATGTAAGAAAAAAAAGCCTCGATCTACTACGAGAAAGTAGCTGTGGACATTTATCTTTAGATTAGAAATATTTTGCTTAAAAAGTCTGGCGCTGACAGAATGTTAAAGGATTGGTGAAGACAGCTGTGGAAATTACTATTGCTACAACAAACAGAAAATTATACACACAGCATCACTTAATATATTATCTTTATATTCAGACAAGTAGGCCTAGCTTCAAATTAAATTTTAGTTTATTCATTTAAATATACATTTGTAAATGTTTATCTTATTAAACAACCGCACAAATATAACTGTTAGTACTTATTTTTGATTATTCTCCATAATAAACTCGATGCGTTGTGCTACCCAATTTTAAGCCCTAAGTTTGGGACACTGCAGAACGACGTTATTTCAGCAGTTTTATAAATAAAAATTATAGGCTATGGCACAGCAAGGGCTGAGTCGCAGAGACCACGTAGGATATTTAATGTACGGACAAAGCAAAACGCTATGTTACCGAATCTTGAAAACTGCTCACTCAACTATTTTTTCAGAAGGTGAAAATTTAAATGCTCAGCGCAAGGTCTTCAGTATTACTGAATGACCGCTGGTTTCCTGGTATCGATCATTTTCTAGGGTTATTTGTTCAGTGTCAGTATCAATGTCGATGCCAATTCTCGGCTTGTGAAAACAAACCCTTTACAGTGTCGGGTAAGATGCAAGAAAATACGAAAACCATAAAATTGTAAGATACTGACAGGCTAAAAAGCCCGGATGTGACACGTGACACCGCGTTGGAATTCGTGCTAGTCACGTGTCATAAGTCCTTTAGGCCTAAATATTCCAGGGACACATTTCAAATTAATATCACGCTCAACGGCAAATCATAGAGGTTACTTCATGAGAAAATCACAAGCTGTGACGTATTCAGAGGACATCAGCTTGATAAGTCTTGGTGAGGCTCTTCTCCGCACTTGTGTTGTGGAAGTTGGCTGATGTTCAGCGATCCCTCTCTAGCTGTTAGCAAGGAAAACAGTTCTTTTCCAATGGCGCAAATGACAATGCGGTGCAAAGTCATGGGCAGCTTTCAATAATGTGCATGCTGCAAACCTTCACACGGCACACCATCAGCGGAAGTTTAGTATTATTAACCAAAGGGTCTTTTTGCTAAATGCCATTTTAGCGATGACTGTCATGATTACAAATATTTGGCCTGTAATTTACCTTTTGGTATTATTTTTCGGTTTTGAGATACGTTACACGACGTCCACATAAATATGATATCCAATTTAAATGGCTCTACCTGTAGCCTCCATAAGATTTAGACCTGATGAAGGAAAGAAAAAAGTGCGCAATATTCAGCAGGCCTAACTATATTCGGGCCTGTGACAATCTGAAGAGGTACTGTCAGGCTTTTGTAACGAAAACAGTCTATGGGAATTTGGTTGAAGACGCTACTTACCTTTAATGTTTCCGAAAGTTTGACAACAAGGCCAAAGAAGAAGTTTGTCTGGCTGCTGTCCGAAAGTCCTACAAGAAAAGCAACAATACGGGTGTTTTAAATGCGTAAGATTTTCAAGTCTTTTAAAAGTTTTTAAAATCGTAACCTTGTCTACTATAAATACACGTACGCCTATTTATTACCTCAGCATTGCAATCTATTCAGTATTAAAGCTTGATTTGAGTAGGCCTATTTTGTGTGGAAAATCGTTTTCTTGCACCTGAAGTATAAGTAAAGTATGGTGCAGATTTGTATCTGATTTTTTTTCTTGCTGCATTTGACCAGCAGAGATGTATTTATATAACAATACTAACAATTAAAGGCGATATCATGTTTCATGAAAATAAGTAAAATAGGTAGATATAATCTTTTGAATACCCATCACTCTGCCAACGGTTAATCATTAATTTTACTTAAAAATGTAGGAGGTCATATGTATACATTACAGCTATTTTGACAAAATACATTATATAATCTTCGTCAATACATTAAAATCTATCAGCATGTCAACTCAGCATGCTGTGACCTTCACTTCATCATGCTGAGTATACATAGTCTAGAGTATTCATAAATCGTCTATAACGCTCATTGTCTTTAATGTCGTAAAACTTCATTTCCTCGCGTTGAACATTTCGCTCCACAATGTTTTCCCATTGCCGTATCACTTAGAGTGAGTAATCTTAAACTGGGACACTTTTTGAAATTTTGCTTTCTGGAAGAATCATCTGTGTCTTGAATCCTGACTTGATACCTTTCTAAATACATTAATGTCCCTTGAACTCTATATAGAAAAAATAAAGTGTTACCATACACATATATATTAACTGCAAAGTTTAACTGTCCCATTTTGCCAGGTGTCCCATTTTCACAATACTCACCCTATAAGATACACCCTTGACTATTATTGTTAAGATCAACCCAGATTATTAAACACTTCATTAACCAAAAAAATGCACGTACGATTATTATGCATGTCTAATAGACTGTATATAAACGCGACCAATGTTCCACAAAGAACACCCTTAACCATTCGTGATATAAAATATCATGCAATCTTTACGGACGATATTTTTGTGAAGGACCATTAATGTTGGCCATTTTATGAATAATGCACGTATATATCAAGGGCGTAGGCTTGCTTCAGCACTGATATATGGACCAAATTAGGGCCGAACCCCCAACTCCCATAAACACACGTGGTACCGCCACAGGGGCTTGTCCCTACTGTCCATAGCCAAATCTTGCTCGTGACAGACTCACTTTAATGACAATAAAGTGAAATATGAGTTAGGATGACCATTAGCTGTATATTTAAGTACCGTGATATTACATTTTTCATCAAAGCCTAAAATACTGAATGAACTATAAGCGAATAATTTAACATCAATATCATGACTTAATCGTTTAAGTTAACAACAGCCCAACTCGTTTAGCAGGAAGATTAATAAACGTGATGTTTTATCCTGTCGGCTAACTTTTTTGTAGTTATCGATATACACGCTACCTAAGTAACAGACTAAAGTCGTTTTAGTAACAGTGTTGCCCGCCAAGCAAACTGACCCTCTGATGGCTGCGTGACTGTCGTGTGCGTTAAATGAAAACACTAATAATTTTAATTGAATAAACCTTCATATACGAGGGCGTTTTGCGATTTATATTGTTGATACGTCGACGTGTAAACTGAGCTTTCAATATTTATGTTTACACTTTATAAATAGGCTTATATTATCTATTGATACCGGTTAATCCCTTAAAAGAAGTATGTCAAATTCGTGCAGTGCTGCATGGTGGTGGAAAGAAACACCCCGGGCCTTCAGCTGCGCGCAGGATATAATCTTTGTAAGCTATGTAATTTAAATTCTCTTAAACATGGTAGTAATATCTCAACTTAACTATATAGGAAAGGCGCGCGCATGCACACACAGACACACACACACACATAAATAAATAAACACAGTTCTACATTTCTTTCTTTTCTGTTTTAAACACTGACCTGCTTTCAAGCTGACTGACGACACTTCATACGTAGGACATTTAGCGTTGCAATAAAACAAACGAAATTACCTAATTGCACTTCGCCGCGAAAATTAAGGCATTTTTAAAAGTTTCTGCCCAGTAAGTTTCTGCAAGTATAGCTGCAATTATTGACTGCCATCTCGGAAATAATTTACCAAATTATTTTACTAACATAACCTCTTACAAATCACTGCCAAATCTGAATATGTCTGTAAAAAATGACCAAAAGGCCCAATATAATTGCGCAAAATTTAAAATTGGTTTGGATAGAACTGATTATTTTAGTTCAGTTTTTTGTTGCTAGGCCCATATTTCCTCCTGCTCTCCCGAAAGATGAACAGCTCTGCGTTTGTAGGTACTGAAAAATGTATAAATACAAATACAAATAATAAATACAAAATCGATATGAATCATGTGACGTCATAATTCTTCAAAATAAATATAAAATCTAGCATAAAATGCAGTGTTTAAAATGCAAAGCCAAAATATGAAATATGTCTACTTTTGTCCAATATTTAATTAAGATCAGTAATCTTGGTTCAAATAGACGCTGCGTGTACTGTAAAAAAAACAAACGCAAAATAAACTTTTAAAAAATTAAGTAGCCCAATCGATCACGCGAAATATTTGACGTTGACTCAATGTAAAAAGATATTTATTTTAACCTATAAAAATATGTTCAACCGTAAAAAGTTCAATGAATCAAGTAATACTTTTCATCTACTGAAATAAGAGAAAACACATTGAATAAACAGCTTTGGATGCTTTCAGTGTACTGCTTCATTGATTTGTTTAGATTTTAGTAGAAGTTCAATCAGCTACATGGCAAAATTAAATATAAAATTCTATATTCAAAATCAGGTTGGAACACGTCAGTATTTTTTTTAAAAACGTCCATTAAACTAAACCGACTCCAAAGCGTAGCAAAACCGACAGTTATATTGACGCCGTTGCTGGTTCGATATTCGCAAACCTAAGGCTGTTAAGACTTGTTTGAAAACATAACATGTATTTAATGTTGTAAAGTAAAATACTGAAGATAATTTTGGAGCTTTTGAAATTTAGGAAGCAACTGTGGGAATTCTTGAAATGCTGTACGCAACCGTATAGTTTGTGAAACGTGGATATACAAGTCTTATCATTAAAGCGAAGTAGCACAGTACCTAATATCGTAGGCCTATAATATACAGCATACGCCGGTAGTCCGTATTCTCTGTATCCATTATCAAGGCCTACGCGCAGTATAATATAAGACATTTATACAACAGCGATGCTATTACATTCTTCGACAGTGTTCACTATATTTAAAAATATTTTTGGTATCAAATCATTTGCCGCAAAGAGCCGCAAGGAAGCTTCCAAAACCAGCTCCATCTGAAACAGAAAAATAATTGCCTTGGTCTGTCCCTGGAAGTAGGTAAAGCCTGCATATACCCCAGGTAAACTGTAGAACTTAAATGTCATATTTATGTCAATACACTATTTTGCAATTAATTGTTATCGATCAGAAAAAAAACACACTTTACAATTTACATTGCGGGACATGAAAATTTCAAGTTCATTTCTCTGCTCCGTAGTAAACGTAGGCCTAAATGCTAAACTATAATTGAATTAAAACGATTTCAGAATAAAAGTATTTTACATTCATACGTCACATGAATTGTAATTACTATTACCAGCTGTTGTTTTTATCTTATAAGGATTATTAAATACAAATTTTCCACAAGACATATAGGCTGCGATCAGAAATGTTAAAACGAACTTTTAGTAGACTTGCAGCATACTGAGCTTACATAAGGAAAATTAAATGTTTTAATACAAAATTTTGCGCTGTAATTAAATGAAATAAGTGGAATGTCCTGGAGTCCTTCCTATTGATCCAACTCGTGAATGATGCGCTAGTCGGTTGTACTCTAAATCTTATCTTAAACTGCGTACAATATCCGATTACTTAAGTTATAATGAATGTTTGATTTAATGCATAATTGCAAAAGATGTTTCCAGTAATCTGCCTTTGATTGAGTTTTAATCAGTTATACATACATTATATACAGTTAAATATATAGGCTAATGTAAATCTAATCTATGAAACACATGTCTGGAATCTATATAGACAAAAACATTTATGAAGTCAAATTAATGTATTTAGACAATTCATTTGCACATTTATGGGTTTCCTATATGTATACACTGTTTCTTAATGAAGTGGGTGAAACATGGAGTTTCACAGCAAAAAAAAAATACTCGCACATAACTAGGCCTATACTGTACATGCACAGCTGAATTGACATATAAATACCATATCCGAATTGAGATAAGCATCCTCAGAGTCGATGCGAGTATATAAAAAAGGGACAAAGTGGTAAAAAGCCGAACATATTCATCAAACTGATTTTACAGTGTCGCGGCTTTTGCAGTGGGAGAAGCAGGCAGGGAGCCCGCGGGAAGGATTTGTCGCAGCCTGCGCTGGATCTGCAGAGGCGGCGTCGCAGTACCCGGGCCGTTAGCGAGCTGCTACCTTCACGAAATACTGAGCCATTGTGCACAATCTGCACGCCCAAGGAAACTCACCGACTGCCAAAAATGTTAAGCTGTAGATATACAGCACTCGCCTTATAAGGTACGGAAAATAAAAAAAAAAAAAAAAAAAAATGATGGCTGAATTCTTTACTGTTAAATATCCGCATACAAAGTCTGTGGAAATTTACTGAAAACACCAATTATATCCGGTGCATTGGCTCACTGCTGCTCCTCTAGCAGTGTTAAGTTAGATAGCGAAACGGTCATGGGTGTTTATATGAAGGCATGTGTTAAATACCATGACAGGTCCGTGGCTGATCGATCCAGATAAGCAATGTCTTCCCACACTAATGGCCTAGTTTGAGAAACCAATATGGGCAATTAACGAGAGAAATCGGCATTATTTATACAAATTAGAGAGATATTGTGTGTATGACAATAAAACTCATATAAACATTTTCGAATTACTAAATATTTTGCATGAAAACTTGATTTACAAAATACCACCATCTCCTCTTTAATGAAGCATGACATAAATGCAGATTCATTGCATAATATCCTGTGAAGTTGTATCCTGTTTGATACACTGTCATGAGGCTTCACTGATTCATATCAATTGTCATGAAAAAATGTAAAACTTTATCTGGCCCTATAATCCTGTAGATACAATTTGAAAGCGTACAAGAAGACTACAGGGCATTTTAATACTAGTCTGGTGATGTCTCTGTTGGTGAACAGAAAAGAAAAAGATTATTAAAGAAATTCACAAGAGGCCAACAGTCTACATATGTAATGTTTATCTATCTATCTATCTATCTATCTATCTATCTATCTATCTATCTATCTATC
>JAABNX020000070.1:2895232-2910104 GCA_015163995.2 Mormyrus lacerda | reverse complement strand
GCCAACAGTCTACATATGTAATGTTTATCTATCTATCTATCTATCTATCTATCTATCTATCTATCTATCTATCTATCCTGTAACTGTATGCTACACCATATCTGATATTTTTATTTACACCTTGAATGATGCTTCACATGAATTCTGCCTGGTCTATCCAACATGATTCAGGTTGGCCTTTCCTGACCGCTGAGGACATTCCTGGTCAGCTGTCAACAGGAGCCCCTCTCCAACTAATCTGATCTCCATCTATTGATGGTCCCATGTGGAGGATGGATGTGTCTGAGATGTCCATCATGTAGGTGGGCGGAGTTGGCTTAGTGACACACTTTTGCCTTCAGAAGCCTTCCTAACGGGCTGCTAGTGGGCCATTAAAAAAAAAAAATACTTTAAACTTTAAATATGAAAGTTTCTACATCACAGACGTAGTTGTGGTGGGGGGGGGATGGAGTGTGAAACAGGAAACTGGTGTGTCAAGGCTTCTGCCTGAAGTCACGACATGAACTTATTAACTTGACTGACATATTAAATATATTTAATATCTTTTAGCCAAAAACACATTTTGATTATTAAAACCACTTTAGCATTTGCTATTTGTTTGCTATTATATTTATTTAATTTTTTTTAAATGTTGATTAAGGTAATGATGTTTTTAAATCATGCAGACGGGACTAAAAGTTAAAACAGGTTTGTAATTTCCATAGTAATGCAGTTTCTTTGAGCTCTTTTTTTGAGCCAACTGCGTGCGAGGTAGAGCGATTTTCTGTGGCGGACCAGCGAGCCGGCAGCTCTGTGATCATGCGGGGCATTGCTGGTGCAGATTATGCACTGGGGCCTGGGTCACGAGAAGGGCTCGGGTACATATGTGAGTAGCCAAAGCACATGGTAAGGGCTACCAGCTGAAGATTTTGGTAAAAGAATTAATTCGGGCAGAATGTGATGTAGCTGCATAAAAATGATAATATGACATAAAACAGGAATTAGACCAAATATTTCTTTACTAGTATGTATATTTGCATAAGGTAAGCACTTCAAGAGTTGTGGATTCACTTGTAAATACATACATACATATATATATATATATATATATATATGTGTGTGTGTGTGTGTGTGTGTATGGGTTCTGCACTCTATTACTGGACTCTAATGCTGAACAGTTAAGCTTACTGTCACTATGACACATCATACACTCCTAGATGTCCTCTGCAGTAGCCAAGTAGTTAATTAACAGACACAGATGGTGGGATGCTTTTCAGTAATTTCTGCAATGTACTGGCGTGCTACAATTTACTGTATGGACATTATATGGAGCGGCACGGACTTCTGGCTGGATCTGATGCGGTCAGCTAGCTATTCCGCTCATCCCTCAATGCAGCTTTGCCTGCCGTTTAAACAGCGAGCTTCTGGAGTTCGGCGAAACCACTAACATGGCCTTGCGGGACTTGCGTGTCGAGCACGTCCTCATGTTCGCACACGGCAAAGCACCACGAGGCCTTCGCTCCGAACGAGCGTTGCCCTTAAGCCCGATATGTGCTTTTATCAGTCATGTGATACATAGCAGACGGCCTGGGACTTACGTCTGGTTTGAGACCAGCTGCTCATATTTTGCTCTGATCGACTACATCTAGAGGGGTGCTATTCCTAATCTCAGGTTATCAAACCATGCGCCCGGGATAAAGCATCTGCCCCACCTGCATTCAGGCTGCTGAATGGCTTGTTCCAGAAGCCAGGCCCCGCTACGCGTTTCACCCAGATCACGGTAACGCTTGCGTGATTCCCACCCACAGGACGCATTGTCTCCTCGCATGCTGGCATACAGGCTAGTCCATGAACCCAGATTTTATGCGAAAATGTCATAAACCTGACATGCGAGGTCGACAGCAGGAAACTGCACAGGTAACAGAAGTGCTACTCGTTCATCCTTAGCATCAGCGAAGAAGCTTTCAACGGTTTCACAGGGCAACTTTTTGTGCAATGCTGCTGGGCGATTGCTAACCAGGTGAGAAAAAGGGCAACTCATCTGCAACTGGATGATCATGAGTATCCTACTACCGATCAAAGATTTTCAAGTAGAAATTTGTTGCCCGATTTGAATGGGAAGTTGCCCTGTGTATCATCACCCGTACTTATGTGTGAAACTTCCATTATTCTACGCTTGTTTATTACTCACCCATCTACTATAGTCACATGGGTAGTGCAACATAACCTCTATTACTGTGGCTGCCAAACGGACGCTACCGCACAATTAATGAAAATGGAGATACTCGCTTAAGGTCATTAATCAAATTAAGGGCAAGCTACTTTGCCGTTGGATTGAATCTGGGCCAGAGAAGCTTCCAAACATACCTCCTGGCTTTTAGTGAGGAGACCAACACAAAACCACCCTGTTGTGCATGAACAGGCAAGTAGAAGATTGTCAATGCAGACCTTCCCACAGTGGGATGAACTTCTGACGATGAAACTAGCAGTGAATTAAACCACAAAAGCCCGCCGACTATGAAGCGTGACCACTAACCTGAAAGAGGTTAAGGGATATCATGTTCGTACTACAGAAATGGGTGGGTTTTAAAGAATGCATTTATATATTAACATCAGCCAGTGTAGACCTTGCTAGTACCAAATGAGTGAATTCACTGCTGAATTTACACATTTAAGTGTTGCAATGGGCTCAGGGTTCTTACATGCTTGAGCAGAGTATCTGGTGAAATCCCACTTTCACTGTAGTGAAAATGAAAATTCAGAGGACATTTTTGTGGGTTATTAGCGCAGTATTTGCTCATTTTGGTTCGTGTTAATTTGTGTAGCATTAAAGTAGAAAAAAAGCAAAAAGAATTTGCCCTTAAGAAAATTAATGTCTGAATTGTTCATATTCCTGCATGTCATCAGATTATCCATTTTCAATTTTATTTTAAACAATTTAAACTTAATTACTGTTTTAAGGATTAAGGATTGGCAATCTTCAAATAGGTGATACATTCAATTTTAACATTGGAAAGACATTTTGGACTTAAAACGAAACCACAGGAACTAAGATTTTACACAGATTCCATTCATACATTTATCTTATTTTCTGCTGAAAACGGTAAAGCGACCTGAATTCATAAAAGCTAATATTAATGAAGTTTAGGGAATCAGACCTCATAAATATTACATAATCTAGAAAAATATTTATTTAACATGATTTTTTTGATGGAAATTTACAGCAGGTTTGCTAAACTGCATATTTTACGGTTGAAAACAATCAAAATGCAAATAAGTAATGATAAATATGTAAAATGCAAATGTATTTTTGAAATTTTAATTTGTTATTAAAGTATAAATTATAAAGTTGCCGTATGAAATGTTGGAGGAGGGAAAATTCTGGGATTATCTGATTCTGAGTCAGTAGTAGCGGCACAGAATGAACATTAAGGCAAAGAAACTCATGAGAGCGAGAGACTGAGCCGAGGAGGGAAGCGTTCTAAGCTAAGATAGACCGCGCTGCGTTCTGGATCAGACGCTACAGCAGAACATGAACCTCTAATGTACCTCCAGTTGTGGGACAGAGCCTTTTGGGGACGTTTTAAAGCGATCAGCTTACACTCATGGAGACGACGGCAGGAGATACCCGGCAAAACCTGCGGCAATTAGAGAATTACCTGAATAAAGACACTTTATTACAGGGGAGCAGTGATTTTATATATGTTTATATGAATTATACTAAAGTCACACGACTGTCAGTTTTAGGCCAGAGTCACATCTATTCCGTTCAGGTTTAATTTCGGGACAGAATCAGGGCACAAAAGGACGGTCAGCAAGCATAAAGGCCGTAACATGACTCGTCAAGGGGGGGGGAGAGGCTACAATGAAGGAAAAGTGATGAATGAGGGGCACTGATAGTCAGATCAGTTAAGATCAGACACCTTATGGTCAAACGTGCCACCCAGGGATGCCGTTTCCCAAACAACAATGGAAGTTAGCATTAACGATGCATAGTAGTTAGCAACTATGGTTTTGGGAAACGCACCCCAGACTGAATTTACACACCAGGCCCTGGGTGACTTGTTCCGCTATAATACCTGAAATCTGACGTCGAGGAGATTTCCAAGGTTGGTGGAGGTACAGTGAGGTATTTTGTGTGGAGGATCTTCATGTCAACGTGACCCATGTTTAGGTGGGCAGTGGGGGGGGGAGGGGGGGTGATGAATGGAAAGAAGAGAAAATGCGACAGAAAACTATCTTACTTAAGTTGAGTTGATATCGCGAGTGAATTGACTCAGATTCCAACTTGTTCTGGGAGGACATGAAAGACCCAACATCCCCCCCCCCCCCCATGCCAATGGTTACACGCTGATGCTGACATCATCGCCGCATGCGCCCCACGCTTCCGAAGGGTTTGCGTGACGATGCTAATAGACCAAGCGGATCGCCGCTGTAGAGAATGTCACCTCTGATTACCAGGATCCCCATCTCAGGGGTCGCCTCGCTGGGCTCCTCAGAAGCATCCGCCGTTCTCAAGCTCCACCCCGTCCCACCTCCATACTCCACCTTCCTTAAATTAATCTCTGCATTTCAGAAATTTCCGAATTCATACCTTCATAACCTTCCAGTTAATTAGTATTTTAATGCGCATGTGTGTGTTTTTTAAGGTGTGTTATTAAGTAGCTATTAAAAAACAATCAAACCCAATGGACTATGGTGCCGGAGCTGATTGGAAGCTGCTTCCTTCACTTTCAGTCTCCAGATGCCATAGTTCTGTGTGAGTCTGTGTGGAAACATTTACAGGTGAGTAAATTAGGCCCTAAAATGTCACTGATGTCAGTTGTGAGTCATTTTAAAGGGTAATTCAACTAATAAAAATGTATATGAGTCTCTGATGGAATATCAGGCTTTATCTCTCTGTATCACACATTTGATATGTAGAGAACTCTTCTGTTAAGATTAGGAGCAAGTCTTTTGTATCTCTCATATTTGACAATCGATAAATAATTTAACACATTGAATTGTTTTATTTTAACAAATTTTGTGTTTTTTCGCGGTTTTACTGGAACTTATTAATGCCTTTCCCAGTGTATTTGTTTCATTCACATTCGAGTTGTAGTTTTTTTTTTTTATAATTTTGGCACCCTGATTTTACATATCCAATGTCTTTCTTAAACTTTCTCTAGTCATTGTAAATTATTATACTTTTCTTCTGGGTATCAGAATGTTTTTTTGTCATCAAAATACTACAATACTACAATATTGTAGAAATCCTGTCACACATCTCACATCCAGCTTTGATGCAATTTCACAGAAAAATACCTTTTTAATCAAGATGAAATATTTATGCCATTTTCAAAAATGCAGTTACATTTCATGCTTGGGAACTCGTGGTAAAATATATTTGTACCTTTGCAGCTATTAAATTTGGCTTTAAATTTCCAAAATATTTGTTCTTTTTTCAGTCTTGAATTGATTCTGGTTTGCTGTCAATCATAAGTAGGATTGTAGAGGCACATCTGTAACTTATTAATATGAAGCAAAGTATTACATTAATATGACAAAAGATACATTTTAAGCAAGGAACTGAACAGCAGCAAAATGAAGATCTTCAGCCTTTTTGATAAAATGGAAAATAAATCTGACTCATTCATAATACAGATGACATAATTAAATATGAATTAAATACCCTGCAACCCAGTATCAGTTACGTGGTTATGGAACATGTCTGTATGAATAAGGTACAGCGCTGCAGTTTCTGTTGTATATTCATAAAGAAACACAGTAACCATATCTAAAATGCAACAATTTATGAGACACTCAATTAACTCTTTTTCAGTGGACTACAAATCCTGGTGCGTTATTTAAAAGCTCCGTACAATAGAAAACTCCAGATTCCATACCAGGTATGTAAACTTTGACATATAAAGGTTTTAACACTGAGATGGAGGAGAATGAAAAAACGTGAAAAAAGCAGATGATTGATGCGTTTAATGGGGTGGGTCATACAGACGGTGTATCTCCCCTCGCTCAGACATACTCACACCCCCAACCCAGACAAATCAAAACAGCCCATTGTGTGCAGGAATTTTCTGATGCAGTATATTCTCTGGAGTTTAGCTACGACACTCATTTATTCACTATTTTTCCTCGAGCTTAATTTTGTATCGAAAATGAACAAAACCACTGCACCATTGGTACGATTGTCTGATTGAAATAAAAATCTTTGCTTTACAGTGGCATACTTATAAAACTGACGTATAATGTGACACAGAAGATTCGACCTGTCAGAAAGGAGGGGGACGAGGAAGACTATGAGCGGGAAAGACGGGGCGGGAAACTCACACTGGGAGTGTCGACGGGAGGTCAGCTTCAGAGAAGATCAGGGTCTGCCTCCGGTGCTAAAGCAGATCTTCAACCAGACCCAAAACAGTTTCCCTCTCAAACACTTAAAACTATCACAGAACTAGCTAGCCATCCCATCTGCAGTAGCCTCTAACTCCCCCCCCCCAGCCCACCCCATTAAGAGGTGTCTCTCCTGACAGCTTAGCCCTCTGAGCAAATCTTGACATTTCAACAAGTCCTCGGCTGTCAACACAGTGGAATGTTTGAGGCGAGACTGCATTCAATGACTCGACTTGGATTCTCATCCTGATTCCTGTAATTCATCACCGGTGAACACTTTTGGCGTCGCTTTGTGAAATATTAATCTTCAGGTCATGTTTAATATTCTTACATGGTAAAAGACACCCAATGACATAACTTACAGATACGACATCTCATACGAGAGAAGATTTAATCAACAGATCAAGTAATCATTTGATATGGTGATGAAAACATTCAGGTGATCATTCACATGATATTTTAAAATGCAGAAATAGCCCAGTTCTACACCAAAGTATGTATATTCTAACCCAGTTTTAGTTTTTTCATATGGTAGGAGATTACATCACTTTTGGTCCCAGTGCTGTTATTTGTAATAAACCTTGCAGGAATGTTACTGCCACGTAAGGTAATTTTAAAGTAACTTCTTGAGTTATTATATAAACTGTCTATGAACATGCTGCTTGCTGGTTTTGAGATTTTCTTTTCCTTCTAACAGTCTAGAAAGCATCACATTTTACCTCCTTGCAGCTAAGTGTCCGCACCAACCCCAAGGCCGGGATTTGGGTTTTTCTGAAACATGTAAACACTTCAGAGTAAAGGGACGGAGCAGGAGACAATGGGTGCAGCGCGAAGCGCTGATTATGTGGGGGGGCCCGAGAGCAGCGGCGCGATTGACAAAGGAGCGGCCCGACACCAAGGGGGGTGCCACTACCCCTCCCTGACGGACCGACCCCTGGTGAGAAAGGTCACTGCGCTAATGCAGCTGAAGCAGCACTTTTAAAAAGTCTAAGGCAGGTATAAGGTATCTACAACCCTGCAGGTTGGTCTGACCCCTCCCAAGCTCCAGGCAAACTGCCCCACCCCCATCCCTACCCAGTATCCTGGGAAGCTTGATGACTTGTGAAGTAATCAGTGTAATGATTGGGAATGTCCTGCACTGTGGGGAAGTGGGCTAAAGGGGGCAGGGAGGGACCTGGGGGTTAAGCAAACAGTCAGGCCCTGACAGTAATCCCGTGACCCCCTGTGACACCCCCCCCCCCCATCCTGAGGGTCCTTCACCTCCACTTGGGCTCTGAGAGGCAAAGTACTCCCGTCAAAGAATAACAGTTTGTCTTAGGAAGCTGAGAACTCCATCTACGGCCGGGGTGGTATTGACAACCCATATAGGGCTTGATAGTGCCCCCTAGAGCCCCCACCACACTCTGCAAGTTCCTTTAATGACTTTTCGCATTAAATGGGAGACCGACTTGATCTGCATCGTACATTCTGCAACTGAAACCCCATTTGCTGGGACAACAGCTTCCGGAAGGTTCTATTATTTGGAAGAATGGTCCTCTTTGGTCGTTTCATGTGGCTTGATCAGACTAACCCAGGCCCCTGGGACCAAGATAGCGGGACATTTAGAGATTTCACTGTCACAACCCAGAACCACATCCAGAGTGCAGCCCGGGTTCGATAATGAAGGATACGCTTTCTGGTTCAGGTCCCAGCTTTATAGATGGAGTCTTTGTGCTCGGTCCAGTCAGCTGCTGTGTTAAACTGCCATTTCAGGGAAAATTCTCTGAATTATAAACCCAGTGCAGGACCTTTACCCTGCAGGTCACATGAGTAATTTTTAAACGTCAAAAAATACCTAATTTCAGACATCAGATTTTTATAATAGTTAAAATCAGGGCATTTTATAAAAAACCCTCCTTCCTGACTATAAGCTTGCAATGAAATAATCTGCACAGTAGATTATTTTCTCCATAGAAAGGCACCCCTTGACGCAGCTGCACATTACGACGGAGCAGTTTCCGGTGAGATCCTTCCCCTCCATGCCATTAACCACCACAATCACCACGCTGCCCACTTTCAGGGCTCCAACTCAGCATGCATCACACAGTAATACAGCATTGTGTGCTTTCATTTTGGCCTTACGCTTGTGGCGATGCTGCCCAACCAACGGTGCACCTGCCGTTTCCCCTCTGCTGTCCGGATAGATTTTCAGGCCGCAGAATGAGGAAAGATGTCCAAATGTGATTAGAACATAAAGAAATGGAATGCAAAGGACCTTCTTTGCCAAAGAGACGTCCCTTACGTTGCCCGGTTTTATTTTAATTATCAATATTGCTTGCATTTGCATTCATTCACCTGAAAGGCTCGCAGCGTCATTCGGATATAAATTGTCTTCCTGCCAATTTCCACCGCTCGCTTCTGATCCTTGGTTCCTTAATGGAGGCAATTACATGTTTAGACACAAACAAAAGCTTAAGACAAGACGAAAACTGCCACGCCACTTACCACTTCTTGATGTCACCTAACTGGAAACGCGGGATTAGTCCCCAAGGTTCACGGAAAGGACAGCAAACAGCTTCGCTTCCAACTTTCGCTGGCGCAGCTGTCAGAGAAGAATGCGCCCAGCCTGCCATCAAAAGCCTGTGGGCCCACAGCCTGAAAATGGGCGCAGGCACGCGGTGGGGAAAAAAAAAACAAGCTCCACTGTAAACACTCACCATTTGTTACTGTTAAACTTTCAACATCGCACATCAATCTTCCTTATCAGAGGCAAAGCTATTAAAAAAATATCCATCCTAACAAAATACAAAAGCAGTGGGCCAAAGGTGTGAAGCTGATCAATGTATCAAACTGGACTTTTGTTTTGTTTAGACACTCATCGTTTGAGTAACATATCCTTTCTCCAGTCAGCTAACACAAACCCCATCTCCACGGAGTGTATTCAGAACAGAGGCTTGTCAGCAGGTGTTGACAGATGGCCCATTCTTACAGTCTATAGTACCCGTTTTACGTTTTGCCCCTATATCACCAAGTAAGGGATTAATGGGCCCGTCTTTCACGACACATGCAGCAAAAGTAATGTAAAGGCCTGCGTTCACTGATATACGAGGCTCAGCACGGCCCGCACTCTGGCGCTGCGAGGACCAGGCCCCGCAGAACTGCTTCATGTCTGCGTTTCCTGGGATGAGCACTTGGGGAGAGATGGAGAGATGCAAAGCCTTAGAAATCATTCTCATGGTATAACTGCTGGCTGTAAACACAGTACTACAGTAATAACCTTTAACCCTGACGGGAATCTTTCATCTATTTTATAATGTTTCCTAAAAGTTAAAATTCTTAAAAACTGGTTTGGTCCACCTGAGATGGTTACTAAGAGATCTGGCCTGCCTGACGTGTGACCTTGGTTTCTGCCAGTGGCCAATTTTTAAGCAGTTGAACTCCATAACTCTCTCTCAACTGTAACTCTAATCTCTGCCCGTGAGTATGTGGTATATATAATACCCCAAAGTGCAATGTTTACTGTACGAGTGAGACCTCAAACTACTATAGATTCATGTTCCTATTAAACTGCTATATTTGATTTAAATCTAACACTTCTTGTATTTATTGTGTATTGTCACGGTAGCACTAAAATGTCATGGCGTGAGGGCCGTTGACCCGGAAGGCTTTTCTGTTCTATTGATCCGTCCAGCTAATACCAACGCTAATAACTTGACATGGAACTCATTCATTTTTTAAGGTGTTTTTAAAAGATTGCATGCAGAATATTCAAATTCTGATACGAGTTCATTGGCAGATTGTACAATGCGAAAGATTTCTTGGATGAAAGCCCACTCCTCCCCGGGAATCGGGGTCCGCATGTTTCATGGACAGTAGCGCACCTGCAGCTTGAAACACGATGCCACTGTTTAACTTACACTGAGTTCTGGCCAAATAAATTCACGGCAAACTATCCTTTTATGTACAAAATACCATCGACTGCATTTTTTGTTAAAGATCAAATCAGACCCTCGATCCCCTAAATAAAACCATCCCTGAGTGCCCATTATAACCAGCGAAGAACAGGTGGCTGCAATTTCTTGTGTGTGTTTAATCTGTTCCGGTTCCCCTGAAGCTGCCCTTATCATCACTAGCGTCAGACCATCAGACCATAATAAAATGAAGATCCCTCACAAGCACTCAAAGGGGTTTTTTTTTCTTTACCTTGGAACCCAAGTCTGTAAACACACGTTTGCCGAAAGCCGTTCACCTTCAACTTCCCTACTTGATGGTCTGTTTGTGCAAAAAAAATCCGTTTTCTGGGATCCTTTGAACAGGCAAAACTATTTTGGGGGGTTCCTGTTAGCTCGCCCCAGGCACTGGGGAGGGAGGGGGGAGCTTCCTCTAAGCTTGTTCCAGGCTCTGGGACCACATTTATCTGTCTTTTTCCCAATTCTGCCCTTTTTCCAGATTGTAAGTTGGGCACATTGTGGGAAACCCACACAAAAGGACACTCAAGCGTGCAGAGCAGAAACCAGGTACGGAAACACTGAAAAGCAAGTTTGAGCTCAAGCTGTGCCTCACGCTGTATCCGTCCCTGTTGAATAGTCAAAGACATTAACGATAAACACATCAATCAATCTGTCAGTGTCATTTTGTAACAGTAAATGAGTTTAAATAGATTCACAGAATCACACACCAATACAGCAGCTGTGTAAATGCGTGGCCCATTCCTGCAATTGCATCCAACCTTAATCTACAGCTACCCCTGCCTGTGCCACAGTGCCCCCTTCTGGTGGGAGGAGAGACATGACTCCATATTCAATCTGTCACTTAGAAACGGGGACACTGGAACAGCTGGAACCGACAGAACAAACAAATCATGTAGATTGCATGTCATGTTCATTATGAAGCACTGAATAGCATTTAATGGCAAATCATTACTAGGAGATAAATTTCATTAGACAAAAAAACAATCACATAAATGGATCCTGGTTACATGAGAATGTAGTTAAAACAGAAAGAGTCACTAAAGACATTAAACTTAAATACACAGTCATAAGATATGTTACAACGCAATTAAATGAGCTATTACCTAGGATGCTTAGGTTTAAAATTACAGTATAAAAAAAACTGAATAAAGCATCCTGTTCCACCGAAAAGATTCCCACTAAATGTTTAGAGATCACGACAAATCCATTAAGACACTTCTTTGGTCCACGCTTGGCCTGTTTGGCTCTGATTTCTGCTCTGCCTGTTAGTACTGTACATCATCCTTTCATACTTGCAGCTGGACAAATGGCATCTCTCTCCCCCTCAGCATAACAACCAGATTCCACGGCAAAGCAAATCCAGCACCTATCGGGATGCTCCTTCTCCTTGTCAACATGCGTCACATTCATGAACTGCAGCGTTTTCAAAAACATGGACGTTTTCAGACATCAACGGACAGATTTAGAATTATTGACTTTCTGGAACGGCAAGAATATTATCTGATTCATTCGCAGCTTTAGGACTTATTTATGGTAACTTATTTAATATGGAAATACATTTCAGTCAATAAATCTGTTCAAAACAAGCGGCAGTGATTAAGCGCCATTCATACTTCTAAGCCAATTGTAATATCACTATTTCAGATTCTTGTTCCTTCAGACAAGAACCGATATTATTTTCCCCCCGTCTGCTAAATGTGCCCATTTTGTTAGAGAGTGTGCCCCCTCACCCCCTCTCACATACCAACATTTGTCCTTTAGGGTCAATGTTTCACATAATTCTTTGATTTACGTGCCTCCCCCCTCCCCGAGTCATTAACTACAATCTTAAGCATAGAATCACCCCTAATAATGATTGCCTCCGACCTGCAATTTGGCCCAAAGGACCCCAATCAGCTGACAGCATGAGATGAGGCCATGATCTTTGACGTTTTACATCCTAGATGAATTAAGCCATTCAGAAGAGTCCTGCATGCATTAAGACCAAAGATTTATATTTCATTTCTAACCAATGAGGCAATTTCCTGAATGGCAGGACCTGACCATCCCACGACACAGAAACACGCTTAAACCGTTTAAGTTTTATTTTTGAAATTGTGGAAGGAATAAAAGGTTGTTCTAATTCAAGTCATTTTTACTAGTCTTTTTAATAAAGGTTGGATGAGACCAGACATTGAGGTCCTTCTGCCGAAGAGCTTGAGTGAGCGTTTTCTTCGACAGCAGCTGCACGGGGGCTGCAGGGCCCCTCCTGCATGCGCCCACAACCACAGATTATAGACCTCAGGAGACATGCAATAAAACGACGCAGCAAACCTGCAAAGTTTGCCCACACTTAATGGCTTAAGTGGCCAAACTAATGAACTTAATTCACTCAAGGGCTACAGGCCATCTGACGGGTCTATGGACACTGCCAGTCACGCAGTGTCATCACACAGACATCACCCAGGCTAACTTTAAAGCCCTAAGTGTTTAGTATGAGTTTGACTTCCTGTTCATTGCTCCCAGTTCTCAGGGTTATGTTCTAACGAGTTCTTAACTGACATTTGGCAATTTTTACAGAGCAGTTTTACCATTAATTGTGATATAAACCAGGAAAGTAAAAAATATATTAGGGGCATTGAAGAGACCAAAAGGCAGACTTTTAAACACAAATGACCTTTATGACTGAGATCTTTTTAAATGGCACCACGTCACAGGAAACGGTTTCCATTTAAACATGGCTGTTTACTGCAGCTAGGCTGGATTATCAGACTCCCATCTGGGTCGTAAATAGTTTGATCTCCATGGCAAACTACCGGGACTCCTCAAGCGATAGACAAAGTGTGCGTGTGTTTTAATTTTTCCTAAACTGGCAATAGAAAGGCTACTAGGGACAGATGCCTGAAATAAAAGACAAAATAAATTAAAAAAAGGAAAGCAAAACAATACCAAGGAAAGCTTAATGCCTTATGAGGCCATTGTGTATCCCTGGGTTTCTGTGGATTTGCAAACAACAGCTTCTCCCCAGATTAACGTGTTTCAATAATCTGCACCCTCTAACCGGGACAGAATCACTGGGCGCAACCTGCTCTGATAGTCCCGCCCTTTTAAGTGGCACTAATCCGCTTTGTATGTAATTGCTTAAGCACGCTGTCAACAATGGCTTACAGCAACTGAAAACAGTGCCACCTGAATGAATAGGCCATTAATGATCAGACCTCAAGAAGTTGTCACACATTCAGTTTCTGGGTGATTGATTTTATAGCGCAAACAGATTTTGTCTGGGAGCCACAAAGCCTTTGAAATGACATCACAACCCTCAACGGTCAATAAATAAGTAAGCAATATGTGAGACAATTAGGAGCAGGCAGGCCCGGGTTCAATACCGGGTGTGAATCATGTGACAGTCAGATGTCACATGACCAGTCTCCAGAGAGATGCTGCAGGTGATCTATATAAATACAATATCATTGTAAATTCTTAGCTTTTTTTTCCCCAAATGATAGATGCAGCACACAGGAGAAAGGAAAGCAGCTCGTATTTAATCTTTGTGCATGGATCCAATAAAGCGATCAGGTCGTGTTTAACCATGCTGCCGTCACAGATGTGCTGTTCTTAATGTCCGAACACACCATACACTTGTATATATATAACCTGCCAACTGGGCTAATCCCTGTTATGCAATATTTACTGCTGAGAGACAGCCGACATGTTTAAATCTGGGCCGCGACTCCCCAAAGGCTGCCCAGAGCCTCACGCAGAGCGCAAATCACCATGCATGCATCCATCAGCAAACCATCAGCAAAACAAATCCTTGAGTTGCAGAACTCCTTTCACTAAGGGTTCTCTGATGTCTTTTGTTCTGACTTTAAAAACAAAACAATGAGAGAACGGGCTGCGTGGGTTCGTCACTCAAGATGAAGGGGAGGGGCTATGGAGGGGCTTCTGATTGGGTAATGGACCATGCTGGTGACCTCATATACACTAAACAGAGACCTGGCAGCCAGTGTCCTGTAGGTGTGCTTCATGTCGTGACAGACCTGCACAGAACCCCGATTCCTTACCTCTTAATCTAGCCATCATAAAATCCTTAGTTTACATCAAACAGAAGAAGTGTGATGCACAGGGGGTGTGATAGTGACCAGGGGGGTGAAGGAGCCCAGTGCCGTGCTCTCAGCAGACTGCCTGTTCCCAGGCGGCTGGTTCCGCTCCAGCGACCTTGTGGCACTGACCCGAAGCCTCTGCAGAGATCATTAGCGACGGCGGTCCGCTAACGGACGCATGGGCTCGGCTTCAAGGAGGGAAGAATGTTCTCATTGTGGGGAGAGCAGGCGGGGGCTTTGCATTCTTAGCGGGACTCGGGGCTTTTAGTGCCCTGTGCTGTTTGGGTTGAAGTACAGACCCCCCCCCCCAAATTGGTGATTTGCTCTCTGATTCAGTGTGGTACGAATTGGCCCCTAGCTCAGGTTCCTGGTGCGGGATGAGCGACAGATGGACGGGCCGCCCCCTCCCAGCCAGGGTCACGCCTCGGCACAACTGTCAAACGCAGTAATGATGGGGGGGGGGGGTGCTCTCCC
>JAABNX020000070.1:2880136-2895132 GCA_015163995.2 Mormyrus lacerda | reverse complement strand
CCCCCCCCCCCCCCCCCCCCCCCCCCCCCCCCCCCCCCCCCCCCCCCCCCCCCCCCCCCCCCCCCCCCCCCAGCCTCATCCTCAGGCTCACAGGCCATTAGCCCATCCACTCAGATAACCCATGGTGCCTTTGAAAGCTGGAAGCTGGAGCAGCTACACCATGAAGATACAGTTGGGGGGGGGGGGAGAGGTGCTCCTGTGCCTAAAAAACAGAACAAAAATATAGTGGAACCATTTCTAGTGCAAATCTTACAAAAACCACTCCCTGTACTAACTGCTGGCAGACCAGCAGGATTCACCCTGGGGAGCTTTATCCTAATAACTTGGCCGCCATGTTTGCAAAGAAACAAACTTGACAAGAACTCTGGTGGCCATGGATACAGCTTCAAATACCAAAGATACTGCACCAATTTATTTCTTAAGCTCTAAAATGACCACCTTCCCCATTATCTACCACAAAAAAGAAGGAATATGACGCCTATCTGGAGTCTTTTGTGTCTGCAGATGATGTTTATCCTCATATGTTCCTGAGGTGACATTTTCGACCGTGTTGAGCATCACACACAACGTCGGGGTGACTCATGCTGTCTCCCTGCCCTGGGGAATGAACCCGTTCGGTGAAAAACGTTGCCAGTCTGCGAGCTGTGCGCGCCACAGGGGCAATTCCCAGCATGCCTTGCTGCCACTGTTCTGCTTCATACAATGTGACATCTTCAGCTTCGTGCCGCGACTTGACCGATTAGCTGAGGGCAAGTGGCGGTTTCTGCCCGGGCTGAGTCGCTTTCTGAAAAGCTCGTCCACAAGCCGGTGACTGACGCTACAGCGGGGGCTTCTGCTGGCAGCCCCCTACCTCCAACTTGTTTGGTCTCAAAAGTGTCAGAATTTAAGGACAATGGTGTAAAAAACAGAGAAGAGAAGAACAAGAGAATCTGATTAAGTATAACTACAGTAAAGAGCAGCTGAAACGGGGATCGAAATGTCAGATAAATGTTTGGAGACTATATTAGTATTAAAAATGAATTAAAAACAGCTAAACAGGATTTCCAAGCACTTTTTTGGTATGAGATGGTTTAAAATAGCCTTATTGGCTGCTTTTTTTACATAATGTTTACATATGACATGTCTTGTCTTGAGTTTTTTTGCACGCAGCCTGCAGACAGGCGCTAACTCAAGTACAATGACAATCTTGAATATTAATTCCTCCACCACACCTCACAATGCAGTTTCAGTTGAAAGACACTTATCTACAGAATACCCCACGGCTTTGGTATGCAGGTAACGCCGTTCTTAGTGCAGAGAGTGACCAGCGGTCAGATTACCGCCTTTTCATCAGCTACCCACCAGCTCGCTACGGACAAGTAAGCAGAGATCACCGGAGCGGCCCCCCGCCACCCAGGAGCAGGGATCTGCCGCGGGTGTAACTTAAGAGGCTGAAGATGGAGGGCAAACAGAGGGGAGCACCCTGCGTCGCGAGGCGGCGCCTCTCAGCCGCAGTGTCGCGCAATCAGAGCACTGAAGCAGACACCTCGCGGCCCCCTGCACCGTCACCGGTGGCGAGGCTGCGCATCAACCTCAGCTCGAGCATCAAAACCAGTCGAAGGGCGTTTAAATAAACGGCCAGTCTGACAGTCACTCCAGTTTGGGGCCTCCTCAGGACCCCAGGACCCAGGTATTGTTAGTCATAAGTACGAATCACAGAGGCGCTTTTGTTTCTAGGATCCCACTCAAAAAGTCACCTCTTCAGGTATTTAAAAAAAACAAATAAAAAGGCTGCTGCCAGCTAGCTGGTTAGCAGAACATGCTGCTTCAGCTGCACTCGATATTTATTGTAGTGACCATTTGTGGTCATCAGGGGTCCCAAAATCTTGAGGGCCCCATGCAAATGCATAGTTTGAATGGCGATGAATACCGCCACTGTGTGTCCAGGACTGGAGAATGTTTCTGCTGTGGGGGGAGAGCTGTCGCGAGAGAATTTTATTCTTAACGGTTCTGTGACCGTCGGCTACCGGCATTGATGGAACATGCCCCTGCAAAGTGACAGCAGGAGCGCGGGGCCTTCGCGGGAATCCCACGATGCACTGCGCGCCAGCAGGACCCGCTCGGATTGCATAACACGCGTTCGGACGAGACCAAAGCGTTTAACAAATCTGATACTCGATTAGAAGGCTCCCCAGCGTGAAAAGGAATCGTGGGGAGAAAAGCATTCAAACGGCCAAAAAGCTGTTTGGGCTGCTGGCGGCGGCCACCTTGGTATCCGTTACCCGGAATGGAGACGCGTAAACGATAACATAACAGGCAGTCAGCAGCAGCCGCTCTGCTACGGCCGCAGTCAGGCACTTAGGAGTGGCTCATGTTTCAGGCCAGCCTCGGCCTCGAAGCCACACCGGGACCGGATCTGACCGTAAAAACCGGGACCGGTGGCGAATTCTCGACAGGGCTGTCAGGCAGCCAATTGATTTTGTTCAGCTAATTAGGATCAACATGCAGTTTTGAGCCGCGGCTCGGTGTCGCGGCGCGGCCCAGTGAAAGGCTACATCCGCCGCTCGAGAGTGAGGATCGCATTGCGAAAATTTTCACGAAAACAAGGTCAGGCGACAAGGTGACTGGACTGCGGCGAGTATAATTTGAACTATCTGAAAACCATTAAAATTAATTTTTAATATAGGCATATTGTTCCATGCATCATGACCTTACGGATCCAAGAAGCATTTCAGATTATTATAATATTAAAATGACAGTTTTGACATGTGCAGAAATTCTCTGTCCATGACAGGAGTGTGCTGGTCCTACAGTCCCCAGAATCTTACCACCCCCTAGGCAACATGATGGCAACGGTCAACCCTGGACACTGTCCACTGGAAGAAAAGTGTTTCAGTATCACTGGAAACTTCCGCACCCTAACCGAGATACGTTGTCTGACTGTAATTCAGATAACTGTTAGATCGGCCTATTTTGACACATTTTGTATAAAGCTGTTGTTCTGGAATGTGTCTTTTCAGGCAAGTCTTCCTGGTGCATCGTGGGAGAAGTTCACTGAAGACAGCTAGAAGAGGCGGTGAGAAGAAACACTGCCCCTTCAGGCCAAATGAGCTCACTGCAGGAGGCAGTCAGCTCAGGCTTCAGGTTTCCACCTGTCACTGACTGCGCTGAATATGCTACAGTCCGTAACATTTAGCATGAAGGACTGAAAGCCGGCTTGACAACCTGATTAAACCGTACCCAAACAGCAGGGACGGCGCTGTGTTCAGTAGATGTCTAGCTGATGATTTTACGGCCCGTAGCGGCAGTGAGACTTGCATACATTTTTTTAAGAAGCAGTGTCAGACAGTCCCTGGAGCAGTTGGGGGCTAAGGGTCTGGCTCAGGGTCCTATGGCGAAATCACCCTGCCAGCCATGGGATTTGAACCAGTAACCTGCTGATCACCGGCACAGCGGAGCCACAGATCCCCCGCACTCCATATCCTCCAACATATCTGACAGCAGGGGGCACGTACATACTTATCGTCAGAAACGCTGAATCTGTGAACGGAGCGGACTGTCTTAGACCGAGGTCCTGCCGTTTTACCCGATTATACCTTAATGACAGAACCTGACCAAGGGAGCGCAATGTAACCGGCCCCCAGGTCTGCGGCACTCATCTGCATCAACGCCACTGTGGTGACTGGCAGGGAAGCAAAAAGAAAGTGCAACACTGAATGGGAAGAGCACAGACTGGGGGGGACTGGGTATACTGGAACGACTGGAGGCTGAACATGACACCAAACAGCTGAAACAAATTCAGTAAATAATTTTTATTCCTAAAACCTGTGCACTAAATGGAATGTAACTCCTTGGATTCTAACAGTTTTTACTCCACAGAGGAACCTTAAGAGTAATAAAATGATACAGGTACCGTTTGCGATAAAAGCCGCACAGTATAATACGCTTCGGTTGTTCAATTTCCAGAGTCTGAAATCTGTTCACGACTGACGGTCTTTAAGTGAGAGCAGTGATGAGAGTAGGGGGGCGGGGGGGGGGCAGTGTCCAGGACTCCTGCGATTGGCCAAAAAGCCCTTCCCTTTCCAGCGCTACGCAGCGTGATCAAAAAGACCGGAATGAATTCCTCCCGTCCGACGTGCTGCAGCAGCTCGGCTCTCAGGGAGTTATGCCCCCTTCGCCCCCCCCCCCGATGACCCTGCAGCCTGCAGTCTGATGGGCAGGATTAGTCTAACACTTCCTATTCTGCTCATGGGAGATTAGGCCAGAATGCACATTAATCCCAAAAACACTGACAGTCTATCTGATGGCCTCCCTTTAAAGTGTACTCTGATCCACTCCCCTTCAGAGTTGATGAGGTCACACCCCCCCTCCATCCCCCAACGACAGGCACAGCCAGGCTGAGTGCCACGCCTCTTTATACTCTTCTGCTTCTGAATGGACCACTGGAAGGGAATAAAGAAACCACAAGTACGCCAGACAGACGGCTGCGGGAGCGGGGCGGTCATGTGACCCCTAAACAGATACGCCCACTTTTTCTGGAGCACGAGTATGATACAAAAATCCATACATAGGACCCTCAACACTCACTGGGAAATAATACAAAAAATAATGGTAGAAAACTTTTAATGCTGAAATTGAGTCCAGGTCCCAGGAAAATAAATAACAAAAAAGCTGTGCCAGCCACCACCTCCCCGATCTTTTCTCGCTCTGTCATTTTTCAGGCTCAGGGTCTGAACTGGGTGAACTGCGTGGGGGGGGCCTGCACCCCATACCGGTAAGGTGTGGGGCCCAAGGCAATTCTGAAGGCCTGAGTAGGAGAAAGGCCGACGCCCACTCCGAGGCCTGCCCCCATCCCGAGCCCGGAGCCCGGCCGCACGGCGCCCTGTCCAATAGCGCTGTTATATGCGGCCGCCCCGTAGGCGAGCCCCAGGCCGTGAGGCCTGTGGAAGTGGGCCACGGGCAGTGTGGCTGGGTTGATGCTCTTCCCCGGCGTGTTGAAGGAAAATTCGGGTGGTGGGCTGCTCGGCTTGGCCGGTGTGGAGGTCAGCGGGTCCAGCTCCTCCGGTGGCTTGGCCGCCAGGGCGCCGGGCAGGGCGCTGTAGTCCGAGGCGACCAGCACACCTGCCGGGAGGCTGCTGGCCACCAGGGGGGGCCGCATCCAGTCATCCTTGAAGATCTGAACTGTCAGTGTGGAGACCAGAGAGTGGAGGCGGCTGGTCACATGGGCCAAGACCATTTGCTCGCTGGCATCGCGGCGGATGCGGACGTGGACTGAGCCAGCCTGTCCGTGCAGAGACAGAGACAAAGGGTTAACCCTTACCATCGCAGGGTGTTCCAACTCAATCCCATGTTGGCAATATCAGCATATCTGACTATCAAAGGGGACGTACAAGCCTGTTGAGATCAGGGTTGGGGCCATTCTGCAATGCATTCATCAATTCCAATCCAAATCAGGAAATGGAACTGGAGTTGGGATTGGGGGGGAAAAAACTATGAGGAGCAGAATTGGAATTGAATTCAAAATTTCAGGGAGATTTAAATCCCTACTGCAGTTTCTGAGGAATGCATTCCGGATTGGCCCCAACTCTGGCTGACATTGAAATGACCTATTACAAACATACAGATATACAGCGCACGCACGCACGCACGCACGCACGCACGCACGCACGCACGCACACACGCACACGTTAATTTAAGTTTACCTCAAGATAATCTGCTAACTGAATTTCTTACGTGACGAGTGGGGGAATGCTTAGAGAAATATTACAGCTCAGTCAGAAAAAAGCTGCCAGGCCAGACATGAACCCCAATCGGGTCGCTGGTAGGTTTGTAGACTTATTCAGTTTGTGGCACCTGGTTCGGCACCAAAAGCAGGAAGAATTCTCACACAAAAGCATCCCGATGCTCCTTTAACGTTCAAAGCACTTGAAAAATCAACTCTGGAAAATCAAACTTTACTTATGACACATTAGAGAACAGTGGCAGCCTGGAGCTCTGTAGCTTTGCGAGGTGAAGCGCCCCCTGCAGCAGACAGGGAAGAGTGTGGCACCCTGTGTAAGTGCTTGCTGCAGCAGGTTAAATTACACGCCTGCATTATTTAAGCATGCTGCACTCCTGCCATTGTACATGGGGCGGACCCAGCCACCATGCTGCCGCGCTAACTGCCCCGTGGGGTGAGCCCGGCACACGTTACGTACGCCCAACAGCCAGAGAGAATGTGCATTGTGACAGCAGGGCAGAACAGTCACGGTACGAGGCGAACGTCATGTGGTGCCACCAAAGTGTGGACACGAGCAAGACAAGCACAGGAGCCCTGACCTGCGGCTGTTTGGGAAAAGGCCTGCAGGAGATTCACTGCTGCATGGTAAAAAGCAAGGGGGCTAAATCACACATCACACAATGCGAGAGATGGGGGTTCAAAGCCCTCGGCCACCATCCTGGAAGCAATGGAACCCAAAAGAGAACACAGGGGAGCTGGCTGGGCACGTACCAATGAGCCAAAGCCCACTGTCCAGAAGTGCTCGTTCCGGACCTCCAAGACCCCATCCAGCGTAGAGACCTGGGCAGGGAGCAGGACAGAGCTCACGGTTTATCCTGTACACACGGTGTAGCTATATAAAATACCATTTACCGTTTGGAGTCAGACTGGACCATAAAGCTACTCAGCACCAGGTGTCAACGTCAGCGCAGATCAGGAGACACTCACCTCTCGGAGCACTTTATCCAGCTGGCCAATGACGTGGGAGGGTGTGGTCTGTGGGGGGGTGGAGAACAGCAGCAGGTTAATCTCCTGGGTGGGTGGGTGGGTCGGTTGGGCACTGTGTTATTAATGGACATGACTATCTTCTGAATGCTCAAATTAAACAAACCAGTCAGACAGCTGGTGAAACAAACGGGTTGTGTTAAAATCCTTTTGGGCCGGACTCAGAGCTACTAGTTTATATAAAGACCTAGTAGGTGCAAACATGAGTCTCTGATGAGGCTTGGAGGATACTGCATGCGTGTCCACGCGTATATGGCCGGCGGGAGGGGGTATGCACGTGCGATGACGACGGTAGCTCAGGTACCTGGAGCAGCACCTTCCCGCTGTAGACGCTCATTGGGTACATAGTGCCGAAGGTCATTAGGGCGATGATCACAGCTGAGGCTGTGTCCATGGCGCTGTAGTTACTGGGGGCGAAAGCACAAAGGTTCGCACTCGGGGCAGCGATTTCAGCGAAGGTGTCCATACGGACCCAGAGATTTGCGGTATCCAGCGGGCATCGAGCCGGCGGGATGGCAGGGCGGGTCGATGGGCGCACGGCGGACTCACTTGATCTCGATGAGCATGTAAGTGACGCAGAGCGAAAGGGCGCCGGCCAGGTTGATCAGGACGAAGGGGTTCATCCGCGGCAGGAGCATGCCGCTGAGGCCCGGGATGACCCCGCAGAGGCTGCAGGATGAGGTTCGATTAGGGCACACGGAAACCGGGGGGGCGGGGCCACAGGGACAATGAAAGACAATTGGCCCCAGGAGTGAGTTACCCCACCCCTGTCACTCAGCGATTCCAAACATCTCAGTAACTAATAAGGCTGGCCCCTCTGTATGAATTATGGCCCCACCTTAAAAAACCTAGAATCACCCCTGAAAGAGAGAGAGACAGATTTCATAGCAGGAAAACAGAGCCCCCCCTGGAAGCAGCATGAGCCTACAGCTCCTGACACGTTCCCATGTGAGGGGGTTCCAGGCTGTTTCGAACAACTGAATTATGTGAATTATTTATCTTGGGGGGGCCTCTGTGCCTGCGATCGGAACATTGTCAGTTCGAGGCCCAGCCTCAGCAGAATAATCATGTCTGCAGGCCCGAGAACAAGAGCCCTTAATTGCCAGCTCCAGGGGCACTGAACTGGCTGACCTGCCCTGTGACCCCCAGACTCCCTCCCACCTGCATTTGTCTGTGTGTCTCACGGAGAGCAAGGTAGGCGAAGAGAGGCATTCCAGTGTACCGGCACTCAAACACTGTCCTTTGCCAGTCTTTGCCTTTAAAATGGACGTGCAAAAAGAGAACATCCTTCACGAACCCTTACATCACCGTAAGGTGCGAGAGGCTATATGCCAGGCTGAAAACGAGCTTAAAAAAAAACACCGAAGACTAGCCTGGCGCTCCATAAATAGACGGACACCTCCCGACATCCCGAACGGCTGCCAAACTCCCGCGTGGGAACACAATCTCGTTTGGTGACGCAGAGAGCAGGCCTCGGCTTGCTGCAGGGAGGCCCTCAGACCCGGGATACAGCATCGCAGGAACGCTTTAATCCCTCAGGTCCAAACAGGTAAAAAGCGTGGGATTAGCGGGAGGTGCAAACACAACACCCGATAAGCCGTCCCGAGACAAATGCAGAACCTCCCTGGGAACAGCGAAGACTTAAAGGATCAGCCTCGCTTTTAGCTCCACAAGAGAGGGAGGAGGATTCTTACGTTTACATTATACTGCTTATGAAACGTCGTAATCCGACTTCGTACGAGGGCAGCGTGCGGCTGTGCTGGTGATCGGAAAGCTGCCGGTACAAATCCCAGGTTTGGCACAGTGATGTCACCATCGGCCCCCGGAGCAAGTGTGATTAACAGCACAAACTTGCCGAGACTGCTGTCCTGTACCAGCCTGAAGATGATCAAGAGGTAATCAACGGCTGGCAGTCCTACTCCAGTCCTGTTCACCTTCTCCAGCACCATCGCAAAGGGTCAAATTTTTCAGAACCTGCCGCCTGCCCCATACCTTCCATCTAGGTCTTTATTAATAAACTGTTAAGGTAGATACACTTGCATCTGCTAGCTTGCAGTGGCACGGAAGTCCCACGGAAGGTCACGTCATTGTTTATCCTAAACGCCCCACTTCCGCACCAATGAAAAAACCCACCTGGAGGTTGCACAGTATTGGGCTGGGCAACATACTCTTGGGTCCTATGGAATGAAACATTGTAGGAGCATAAAAATGGCACTAACCACCCCAGCCTGAGTCAGCAGGCCCTGGGGGGAAATGGCCCTTTGGGAAAGCCCACCTGCCTGCCATTTCCTGCACTTCCTGCGAGACGGCTGAAGGATGGGCAAAAGTACGAGATGAAATGATCGGCACGCTAAAAAAAAAAACAAAAAATGAAAAGGCAGAGAATAGAGAAGGCTGGTGGGGCCAGGTTGGGACCCAGGGTGGGCGGGGTCAGGCCTTGGTACCGAGGGGTGTGGCCAGGGGTCAGGTCCCACAGGTAGGTGTGGCCAGGGCTTAGGTGGACAGGGACCCCAGTTGGGCGGGGCCAGGGCTCAGGACCCAGGGAAAGGTGCCCCCACCCCCCCCCCACAGCAGGGGAGGTGACCGAGCCCTTCAAAGCCTCACCGCAGCCGGGGTGTCAGTGACAGGAAGCCGAGAGCTGCGGAGACTCTGTCCACTCACGCAAATCGATGTGTCTAGCTCAAAATACGGGAAGACAAAATGGGGGAGGGGGGCAGAGTGAGGGGAGTGCTTGGAGAACAAAGACACGATTACAGCCCCTGCAAATAGTTCGACCGGACGGGACGTGGGGCGATTCCCAAGAAAGGAAACAGCACGTGCTGGTGCTTCTTGAAGCCGGCTTGATTACAGGCAGATCTTCATGGTCGTTATTGTCCTCCCCCATCTCCCCCCCCCTCAAAAAAAGACCAACCTTCTGCATCTCTGGCACAATCTGCCACAGGTAACTGCATCCTCGACATCGGTGTCCGGGGCGCCTTGTGGGGCCCCACGGGTCACCGAACGACCTGGTTCTCTCGGGGTGGGGGTGGGGATGGGGGCTGAAGATTGATGAGGTGGAGGCTGATTGGGGGAGGGGGGGGGGCGTTAAATGACCGAAAGAGTGTCTTACCTTCGGCTCAAGTCTGCGACATGCTCCTGAAGCCAACTGGTGCTGGCCGCTGTGGGGGGGGGGGGTCAGGGTTAGTTACACATCCACATGCGTGCAGGCGACCACCGTACGACTTCAGCCATCTGTCCCATTCGGGGGCACTACTGACCACAGACCGGGATCGACAGGGCAAGCGCAAAGAGGCAGGCGGTCAGAACACACTGCACCCACCCGCCCGACCCACCCCTCGCACCCGCCGTCGGCCCCCACAACCCACAGCTCGCCCCTTCTGGCCCTCTGACGAATCAGCGCCGCTGCCCCCGATTCTGTTTGACAGTCCGTCTGTGACGGAGCCCCCCCCGGCAAGAGCGAGCCAATGCTCAGGAGCGAGTCGTCCGCGGCTCCGGGCGTGAAAACAAACAGTGAGCGTGTGTGCAGGCCGAGAAGCGAGCCGGCGTCAGGGGGCCCGGCAGCAAGCTGCAAAGGGCAAAATCTCCCCGACAAAAGGCAGCAAACACTGATTCTGTCCCAGGGAGGACGAGCAGACGGCGCTGAAGCATGAAAGCCAGATCGAATTCATAGAATCTCTGTCCAATAAGCTCCATGCAAAACAGCAAGTCGAGTGGCATTGAGGTTCTGGGGTTAATCCTGAACCCAAACCCATTAAGGGACCTAAAACATTGCTGCTTTAAAGCAGACTGAGGGCGCCAACGCGAGATCCGTCTGCCCACCGGCAAAGAGACGACTAATCAGAACCGAAAATAAGAAAACTGGAAATGGCCAATCAGAATTAAATCAGTAAGGGAAGGCTGAAGTTAATGTAGGATCAGCGCGACATGTCCAATCATGCTGCAACCGTTGTAATCGGAGTCCCAGTGCGAGGTTCCCCAGACTGGAACGTCCCCAGCCCATGGCTGGTGGCTCGGACCGTGGGCCGGCCCAGAGCAGGATACTGGCGGTATCAGTTAAACGGCACCCTGCCAGCGCTTGGAACGGTCGGGGGGACCGGCCGGACAGGCCCAACGGATCGCATGTCGGATTCACCCTTAAGATGGCGTAGCCCGAGCACATGGGCGAAGTGTGGGTCGCCCCGTCAGTCAATAAGCCAGCAGCTATTCAAGTCCCAATAACCATCAACCAACCGCTGTAAGCGTCAGCTTACATGCTACACATTAGGCCAATCGAACATCATTATATCAGCATCACTATTGTTAATTCTGTAATCAGTACGTCAAGATGGACGATTAAAGCCCAGATTTGTACGGACTGTGTACCGTCCCCACGGATAAGCACCCCCCCATTTACAGTGGAGCTGCTTGTTTGTATTCATGACGTAGGCTACCCAGCCCCCCCCCTTATCGTGAGGCACCTGTGGGTCACGGGCACACGCAGCCTGCTACTGTGACATGCTCCTCACGGTGTGCTCTGATGTGATTCAGCCTCCCACAATCCTCCACTGTCACAGCCGGATCCAATGGTATAAATGCACACGCGCCACTTTAATTAGGGCCGAAGCTGAAGTCCTCCATCCCTCAGCAGTCACAGCCTGCCGCCGCGTTTGTCTATAAGCTGTCAGTCCCATCGATTCCATGATAGATAAGGTCCTATGATGAATAAATTATTCATACAGATGAGAATAAATAAAACAGAGATACTGGACACCTTTGTCTTCAGCAGGATGATAAAAAAGGACAGAGGAGATTAAAGCAGCCGTAGCTGGCAGGCTAGAATGCCTTTGTCCCACTCATAATGACATTTCAGGCCCACTTTATATTGAGAACCCGGCAGCAGAAATCATCGGCGTGACATGCGAGGATACTGACACTGAGACCTCTAGTGGTCACTCGGAAAAGCGCGGGCGGCAGCGTGTCGCCCAGTGATGAAGCGGCCCTCACACTGCACCAGGCAATCGATGATGCAGCCCTTGCCGTTACCACCCGAGTCATGGCTGCACGCTGACACGCACGGCGTTTCAACCAATCGCAAGGGGGCACAGACTTGGCAAGATGGAACTTCTCTGCATTTTATTTGTGGGATTGAACGGCAAAAGGAAGTAAAAGGAAACGATCGACTGCCAAATGGGCATGATTATTCTGTATGGAGCTCACACTGAACTGAAGGTACCTGGGTGCATTTACTACATCATTTATAGCACGGATTCAAAGCAGAAGCTGCAGACCCACACCACAGCAGAACCAGTATCGGCACCTGAGAACCACCCCTCCTGAAAGTTTACAGTGGGAATCACGGGCGGAGCGCGCTTACCTTCCGAGACGTAAACGAAGGGCTTATTCCTCACAGACAGCAGGGTCAGCAGGTTAAAGAAAAGGCCCACGAAGGTCCCCACCAGCAGCCGGCCTCTGCAGAGACGGGGGAACACTCAGCACTGGCTTATTACCCTGCTCATAATACAGCGGGACACACCCTTAACCACCATGCCACCTGCTGGCCAGCGAAACTAATCACACGCGCATAAGAACGACTCCCTGAACCCAGATAATCCCTGAAGACCGCATAAGGCACAGAAACGCAGGACACAACTGTGCTGGATGGCCAGGAAGACGGTGCTCTACTGCTCAACACGCCACTTACAGTGAACACTGATTTGTAGAACTGAAGCCCTTAAGAATTTAGCTGAAAACGCAACAAGAAGTTTCAGACACAAAGAGCCAAATTATTCTGGCTCTGGTTATTCTGCAATGACAGAAGGCTGGGTTCTTGTTCTCACGCTGGGGTTCAGGCTGCGTTTGCTGTAGACTGATGCTGGATCAGTACCAGTGTCTGTGTGTATGTATAAAAAAATAAAAACTTCTCCCAGTAACCAAAATACAGAATCACCGGCACTGAGGCCCCCGTTTGCACTTCGCCGTCCAGCAACGGTCAAGTTACACATAAAGTAACGAGATCACCGATCCAGGCTCTGGCCGCGGGAACATTCGGGAGAAAAATCCCTTTAAAACGCCATACAAACAAATCAATAGGGGGTGTCGGTGTTCAGTGAGAGACGGCGGACACACGCATCTGATGGGTACAGGACTCAAAACAGATCAGGTCTCCCGAAGTTTTATCTGCACGTCACATGACGTCTGAAGCAGCAGACTCGTCACTTTAATGGCTAACAGCCTGACTCGTCCCTGATACATTCCCGTCTTTCAGCAGCTTCCCGGCTGGAATCGGATCCCGATTCACAGAAAACGGGACCAGAGTCACCCGGGGCAAGTAAATCCAGACACTGCAGCCATCGTCATTTTTTTTATGACAAACCCCCCCCGGCTTCGGTCATCGTTACTTACGTGTGGATTTCTGGTTGATCCATCAATCGCTCCACACTGGACAAACAGGAAGGGGAGGGGGGGCATTCAAAAATGCATTAATGCAGATAAACATTGAACTTGATAGTACATCGTAGAAGTCGTACTGACTTCATGGAGGGGGGGGGAACACACATACCTTAATGTGCTTAAAAAAAAAAGCCAGTGAGCTAAGATAAGTCACACTTTTACCTTCCTTAAAACCATCTGCACATGAAACATTCATGACTACTCCGTAACACCCATGAACAGTCATGAGCACTATGAAATATTTTACTGGTCATTGAACGCTGTTTAGCGACGCTCTGAGGAGGGACTGCATTTAGCTAAGGCACAGGTAACAGTTCACACTGAGAGGCCACATTATTGGTCCAGCGGCTTGGCGATGCTCCTCCACTCAGCCAATCACATGGCAGCACCCAACCGTACATCACTTAAAGATACGGTGGCATACGGTGTCAATTCACATGAATTGAATGTAACAGCAAAGATGCTACAACTCAACATAAATTCAATAATGTACTACATTATAAGCCATTTATTATGGGTTTTTATAATGCATTTCTTCAGTATATTACCCCTAGCTGTGCTTGACTTGGCAGATGATTGGATAGGTTGTGAGTGTACAGGCCAATCAATGCTAAAGAGACATTAGGGGGTGGGTCTATGATATTCCAGGCATTCCCTGCCTCAGAGAGGCTCATTGGGTCTCCAGTATAACGAGGGTTCAGATGGGGGTCACCAGTGCGTCTTGGGGAGAGCCTGGGGAAAAAGCAGGCCGGCCTCGGCACTGCGGGCATCCTGCCCTCTGGCTGACCCTGACGACGGGCTCATCTTCCTGCCGGGCTGGGCTGGGTGACACCTGCTCGAGACCATTAGCGGCTTGCACGAGCTAATCACGTGTGCGCGTGCGTGTGTGTGTGTGTGTGTGTGTGCGTGTAGGAGTAAGAAGCAGTCAACAAGTGACAGACCGTGTGGGCGGGTCAAAACCCAAACCAGCCTGTTAATTGGCTGCTAAATGCACCAGCCATGACCCTTATTTACCCCAAAAGGCACTGAGTCCATCACAAATCAAGCTGATCCAGCTGGGGGGGGTTGGGGAGGCAGCTCTGTTTCAGACTCCGATAAAGAACCCTGTGGGAGAAGCTTTTTATCCTGGTGTGTGTAAATGAACAGTCACAAATAAAGACACTTCTCATTAACACACACACACACACACACACACCTTTTGTACAGACGGAGAGGTCAGTGATCCGTGGGTCTATCAGAAGACACACACACTCGTCCCTAAACAGCCATGGGGATGGCGTAGAGGGCATGTAGAAGAGCAGTGAGGAGGAAGAGGAGGAAGAGCAACGGCTGGCTACCTCTCTTTGAGAATGAAGAGGGATCCCAGCTGCACCAGCACCGTGGAGGCGAATACCGCCAACACTTCAAACCGCTCAAACCTGCAAGGTGCAGACACGACTGTGTTCAGTGCACATCTGCTGCACGCATCTGTACCCGCGAAGGACACTGTACGCCGTCCACTGCACGCGAAGGACACTGCACGCCGTCCACTGCACGCGAAGGACACTGCACGCTGTCCACTGCACAGACAGACTGCTGGCTCATTCCCAGGCCCCATCCATCTCCCTCAAACCCAGGTCGTGTGCTGCCGGTTCTGGTCCACTTACAGGACCTGCATGTTACCACGGTAAGAATGCAGGCCTGTTACACGCTAGCAGGTGTTTGGCCACTTGTGCAAACTGCTGCGTGCAAGATGCAGGACAAGCACTAATGCGGGGGGGGGGGGGGGGGGGGGGGGGGGGGGGGGGGGGGGGGGGGGGGGGGGGGGGGGGGGGGGGGGGGGGGG
>JAABNX020000070.1:2852647-2863076 GCA_015163995.2 Mormyrus lacerda | reverse complement strand
CCCCGAGCCCAGCCCTTGGGCAGGCTAATGAATCGGGGGGGGGGGGGTGGATAACCATCTCTGGATTTTTTATACTACACTCGTCTCCTCTTGGTTTTCTGAGAACAAAAGCTCCCCTCAGCCTGTATAAAAAATAGTTCCTTTCTCCCCAGGATTCAATTGGATGTTTGGGGTTGTGAAGAAGATCGTGGCTGCTGTCAAAGGAACAGAGAGTGAGATGAAGATGCTGCCATTGATTGAGTTTCTCGACCCAGTTAAGCAACAGGTACAAAACCCTGTAACCTTAGCATGGACCTGAAGGACTTAACAAACGGGTATGTTTGTGAGGCCTTATTGCATGTATAACTGCCTTTCACTGGTCCCGGAGAATCCTTGCGGAATCTCGCTTTTGATAAACATGTCACTGAATGATGGTTGAGGCAGCCAATAAGGCTGTTAGTTTGAATGTGGGCAAAACTGTTGAGAAAATTAGTTTTAAGAAGAATAACAGAGGCGTCGCCTTAATGTCTGGAATCTGACGAGAGTCTCTAAAGATTATGAAAGGAACATGCATCACCTCATGTTCTCTACTGCTCACCGGGACTGAGAGGACATGGCGTGTCCAAATATTCACCTCCCCTCACACTAGAGACTGTCCTTCATGTTTAACATAGCTCGACCCTGCAGACCAGTGCTGTCATGTCCCAGCAAACACCATTTCCTTTGTTTTACCCTCGATAACCATTCCGTGTTACAAGAAGCCACAATGCACCCAGGGTGCTTTAAAAATGTCATACTGTTACGATTCTTAGTCTAGAGGTAAGGATCGATGGAATGGAAAGGGAAAGAAAGAGAGAAGGGGAGAGAGAGAGAGAATGAGAAGAACACTGCACGCATTGTAGCACTCGGCACTGAATGATTTTTGAATGGCGCTGGCATTTTTTTGGGTGTCACCACAGCAATGTTGGAGAATTCCCAGAGGAGCCTTGTTGTGTGTCACACCTATAGTTTCCCACCTCCCTCACAGCGCAGTACTTTCTTTGAGAGCATTAAGTCATTTTGCCTTGTGTATGACATGACTCTGACTCCTACACCTTCCTCCCAAACATGTGACCCACAGAAGTGTATTGCAAGGCCAATTTTCTATGGCTACAGGGTGCAGGGCCCATGTGACCTTCCCTGACTTGTTTGCTCTGCAGATGCTGGCTGACTTACCATCTCCCAGAGTCCTGGGGACACACATGCATCACCGGAACATTCCCGCTTCTTTTTTTGCCAAGAAAACCAAGGTTCGTACTCACTACACACACTTATTAATCCTGTCCTTCTACGAGCCAAGCTGGCTTCCTTTGTGCAGAGGATACGGTTTTGATTTCCATGTTATGTAACAGGCCTAGCATTTTCTGAAATAACAGAGCCTGCGGTGAAAGACCTTCCGGACAAAAAAAAGTGTCTGTGAAAGAGATGTTGCAAGTTTAAAGGCCAGAAGGGGAGTGCCACTCCCCACTCCCCCCCACACACACATGCAAACAAGTCAAAGTACGTGTCAAGCTCATGTTACAGGCTGGTGTAGTATAGGATAGTGTAGTATAGGCTAGTGTATAGATTAGTGTAGTATAGACTAGTATAGTATAGGTTAGTGATGTATAGGCTAGTATTCTAACATCAATGGGTTTTTTTAAAACTTCGATAAGCAGCTAGTGAAATGTGGTCATGTGCAAGTTCTTAGCCAATATTCAATTATTTTAAATTTAGTTTATTTAAATAAAGCGCCTTTCACCACAGACTCGCCCCAAAGCACTTTACATAAGTAAACAAAGAAAAGGGAAGATAGTGAATTGAATGAAAGAAAGACAGACAGAGGACGGATGGACAGACAGACAGGCAGGCAGACAGACAGATGACACAGAGGAGAGGGACAAAAAACTCCCTAATAGGGATAAAGAACCTCTGGAGGTTCAAGGTCAACTGGCAGCCCAACCCCCATCCCGCCCACCCCCCGGGCCACAAGTTTACAGTTTGTTGGTCACATCTACGATGTCACCCATCCATGGAGCATGGATGGTCAGAACATCCATACACATTAATGGACAAGCACAATGGAAATCAGTAATAGGTCCTCAGTTGAGCTTTAAAGACCGATTCGACATCCTGAGCATGAGCTGGCAAACCATCCCTCAGTACTGTGTTCGTTTTCAATCTCTACTCATGAACAATGACTGGGTGCATTGAGCTGTCGCTGGCCCTGTCTCTCCGTAGATGTTGGTCGTGTTCCGGAACCCTAAAGATACGGCCGTCTCCTACTTCCATTTCACCAACAACAACCCAGTGCTTAAGACCTCTGAGTCCTGGGACAAGTTCTACTCAGACTTCATGCAAGGAGAAGGTAATATCACCCACGGATGCCCACAGAAATAAGTATTTCTTACATAATATATCTGTATATATATTTTTGTAACACACACTAAACCAGCAAGATGACTCTGAAGATAGTAGCTAGCAAGCTGGTAATCAGAACATACTGCTCCGGCATCCCCTGAATATAGAATGTCATATTTAGTGTAGTGACCATATAATTGACAGTGAGTCTCATGTGGGGGTGAGCAGTGGTAAATATGGCGGCTGTCTGTGTTTTAGTATCAGGCAGATGCTCGCCTGGCCTGATCAGTGGAGTTTCAAAAGTGGCCTGCTAAACTTTTAAGCATTTGACTTTTTCGCAGCACAGCGCTGCTTGACTCTCTTATCCGCAGACCGGAATCCTCCGCTGGTAGTTAGGAAGTGACTTCACATTGCTATGTAAATGCCAGCAGAGTTTTCCTTGGGTCTGTGGGACGCTTTATCTGTGTACTGTAGCCGTGCCTGTGCTTGGTATCAGGTAAGGTTGGGTAGGCTGCATATCTACTGATAAAATCTCTGGCATAAGCAATATGATCTCTCTCTCTCTAGCGTGCCATTTCACTGTTGAGTGTTTTTTGGAGGAACAAAAGATCAGATCGTTAAGGCAAATTCTGCTTTGCTTATCTCTCAAAGTGTCATTCTCTAAAATGTTCAGGCAAGTACATAAATGTGTTATTTGTGAAACATATCTTCCATTAACCCTAATTTAGGACATGGTCTACAGAGGCTCATTTCATTTCCATTTGTTGTGCTTCTTGCAGTACCTTGGGGTTCTTATTTTGACTACGCCCTGGCATGGGAGGAGCATATTGACGACCCCAATGTTCTGGTTGTGACCTTTGAGGACATGAAGCAGGTAATTCAGCTGCAGCCACGAGTTTCTTCTTGACCCCTGAGGAGCCACAACACGTTCCAGGTCTTACTGTTAATAGGGACCTCCAGGGTTTGGAAGGACAAACCAGCTTATTCCGACAACGCGACAACAGGGTCAGCCTTGTAACCCTCTAGGTCAGGGGTGGGCAACCTGCGGCTCGCGAGCTACATGCGGCTCTTATCAGTACGACAGACACATTCACATTTCCATGTCTTAACATATTATGATAATACTTTCATAAGCATAAATTATTCATTTATGGGTTAATATTGCTTTTCATTGAGCTATTTCTTTAGGGCAGCATGGTGGTGCAGTGGTTAGCACCGCTGCCCCACAATGAGACAGTGCTGGGTTTGATCATGGGCATGTTCTCCACGTGTTTGCGTTGGTTTTTTCCTGGGGCCTCCGGTTTCCTCCCACAGTCCGAACGTGTGTAGGGTGGCTGATTGGCATGTCTAATTTGGCCCTGTGGTGTGTTGTTTCCCGCCCAGGGTTAGTTCCTGGGTCCAAATCAGTACCTGGGTCAATATGCTTCAACATTTATTGGGATTCCTAATTCTTTCATATACTTTTTGTAGTAAATTGTCAGCACGCCTTCCCAGGTCTCTGTAAAAATGATTACATCATACGGGTGTAACATTTCCTGTAGCTTTACTCCAGAAAATCGATCATAAGATGGTACTGCATCATATTTTTAGTTGTGCTGTAACAGTTTAATTCTGCTTCTGGAATGTATGGCCTGTTCTTTATGTATGATGAGGTCATATGACATGCCCGTTTTCATTCGAACCGGGATCCCCACCCCCATTCAGGACATGTGCAAGGGGATCGAGCAGATCGCCCAGTTCTACGGTTACAGCTTGACGGAGGAGCAGGTGCAGAGCATCGCCAAGGCGAGCAGCTTTGACGCCATGAAGGAGAGCTCCAGGAAAACGCATGGACAGGTGACCAACATCATATTCAGGAAAGGTGGGTCAGGGTCAGCTCTGCCTTTTCTGTCACTTCCAAGCCAAGGCCAGATGACAAATTTAAATTTCTGGAATAAAATTCCGTTTCACGGGGGTGTCTGAGGTTCCCTTTCAGCCAAACACATGCTTATCATAGTACTTCATGCCAGTAGTCACATGCTTTCCGTAATATATCTGACATATAAAATGCCGGGTTTCATGGTAGGAGGCGTACATCACATTTACATTTGTATTTATATTTATGTAACAGATGCTTTTATTCAAAGCAGCATTCAAGTTTCTTATGAGAAATTCAATTCAATTTATTTTTATATAGCGCCTTTCACAAGAGAGTCATCCTAAGGCGCTTTACATGGATGTACTGTGATTACATCCATCATTACAACATCATTACAGAAAGTAATATAGAACGGGAAGAAGGAAGGAAAGGATTTAAATAAGAAATATTAAAGAAAGCCAGATGACAATGGAGGAGAGGAACCAAAAACTCAAGGAGAAGAAAAAATTCCTGGGGGTCCAAGGTCAACTGGCTATCCAACCCCCCCTCCCCCACCCCCCCCAGGCAGGCTGACATTACTGAAAACAGGAAAGAGTGGACTTGCTTGCTAAAAGCTTGGTGTAAGCTATGATTAAGGATCAAAACCAAGCCCACCAATGTGCCCGTTGTCCACACTGGCCTGTGTAGGGTGGCATTGAAGGCTGCACCCGCGATGATAGAGTTCGTAGGTCCCATTCATGACGTCACCCCTCCATGGGACTTAACCAGGACTCCAGCTCAGATGGTGCCCTCCCCAGACATGTGGGAAGGCAGAGAGCATGGATGGTCAGAACAATTGTTTTTTTTTTTTTGTAAAATGCTTTGCTCCAGGGTGGAATGTTTTAAATTGACTGCCCTTCCAGTATCTGCTGAGAACAATCTGATGATTGTCAGTCTCTTACAGGAACGAATATTATTAATAATGGGTCTGGTGCCACAAGCTTTCTGTGCCCTTCCTATCCTGCAGGTGAGGTAGGAGACTGGAAGAAACACTTCACCGAGGACCAGAGCCAGGAGATGGACGCTGCTTTCGAGAAGCACCTGGCTGGGACCAAGCTGGGTGCCAAGCTGAAGTATGACGTATACTGCAAGTAGGCTGTGATGGGCAAACGGAGACAGGAGCAGGACATGTAGGGACTCTGACGCTCAAATACACAAACCTCAGATATTAAAAGTAAATGGTCCTGGGTTTAAAGTGAGGGCACAGGACATCTCTGTAGGGTAGGTTCTTTGTAAAATCTGCAAATGAACTACACAGTTGTTGCTTTTGTATTAACAATGTGATATATATCTACTGTGCATTAAAATATGCATTGATTGAATTCTCCATGGTTCTGTATATATTTGTTTCCACAATGGCCTTGAATTTGAGTAGGAACTGTTGTTTGCACCATGTAGACCAGGAATAGTGGATTTGTGTGCAGTCAGTTTTGCTGATTACTTTCCTTCTAGGACAATTTCAATCTAGTTCTCTGCTGCCATCTAGTGAGTAAAATTGTTGACAAAAATTGTCAAAAGCAATGAGATACTTCCATCCATCCATTCCAGGAAAAGTGCGTTACTAGGAAGTGCTGTTGGCTTGTGTCCAGGGCATCTCTCAAATGTGGAGGGGCCACGTTTCCCTCCACCTTTTGGCTCTCTGCCCACTGCAGGGTTTGGTGAAATTGCTGTTCTCTCGTATGACTGGCTAACCTCAACAATGCCTTCTCATATGACCTCGACGGTGTGGTCTTTATTTATCCATCTATGTATTTCCTAAGGATCGGAAGTAGATCTGGCATTGAAAATAAAGTTCTCCAATGCAATCAACCAGGGGTACAGGATCCGGTGGGTGCATGGGCATGGTCCCCAAAATATCAACATTTTGGTTAATTTATCCCCTGTCCAATAAATAGACCTTTGTATTTAAGGGATTAATTTGTGTCCCCCCCCTCAATATCAAACTCACTAATAACACCTTTGCATCCAGCACAAAGGGTAAAACTGGCTCAGCTCCAATGCTGGTGAAGCTATTCAGATTGCGCAAACAACACAAGCAGAGGCAGCGTTTTGCCGATAGGGGGCGCCAATGCCTTAGTACCCACCCTGGGAGCTTCAGCGCATCCAGAGTCGACCTGCAGAAACAGGACAAGATGGCAAAAGTTCTCTCCTCCTCTCTCACAGCAATTTTTTTAAAAAATCTATAATCACTGCTTGAAAGGCTGTAATTAAACGTTACTGCGAAGGACAAATCGCAGCGAGTGGTTTTATTTTTAGCAGGTTTACGGCGCCCAGGTTGTGAGCTGTAATCAGCCGGTTCTCCTGCCAAACAGCCCGTTGTCTGCGGCATCCCGCCCGCCGCTGGATCCAGCTGGGGGTTGTTGACAAGATTCAGGGGCGGATCCCATAAACGACGCGCCCCCCCCCCCCAGTCCATCTCCTTGGGAGCACATCATTAGGGTGTCAAGACACAATGTTGCAATTCATTTCATTACCAAACATGACATAACTTAATCTCCATTGGGATGCTGCATTTTCAATGCACCCTGAAAGGAGGGTCTTCCAACCAGACAGAAACAAGTAGCCTTTGAGTAATTTCAGTCGCTTGGTATGATTTTTTTTTTTAAAGTAAAGTCGGCTTTTATTTCAATTCAGTTTTTTTTGTTTACATAGCGCCTTTCACAAGAGAGTCACCCCAAGGTGCTTTACATGGGTGTGTTGGGATACATTACAACATCATTAAGACCGAATAATACAAAAACGGGGAAAGGGAAGACAAAGCAATGAAAGACGGAGAGACATGCTAACATCATAGAAAAGAAAGAATGTGCCTATTTGCTAATAGCAAGGTTGTAAACTGTGGTTAAGGTCTAAGCCAAAGTGCATTGAAGAGCCTGTTCTCCACGCTGTCCTGTTTAAGGTGACAATGAATTCTGCACTCAGCATGTTACAGTTCATAAGTCACATCCACGATGTCACTCTTCAATGGGACTTTAATTGAATTTCCACATTTTATTTACACAATTTTTTTGGTGAATATCCATTACATTGATTTAGGGGATGCTTTTATCTTTCTTGATGAAGGTAGGATCATACTGTCCCTGGAGCGATCGGGGTTAAGGGCCCACAGCACCTTCACATCGCTGGCACATAGCCCAAAGCTGCTGGGTCACACACTGACCCGCAAAACTCCCCCAGACAGCAATACAGCACAATAAATCAAATACTTAACAGATGATCTAATCCGGCGGGGGGGGAATGTGACATATTCACTGAAATGGTCCCCAGGCATGATTATAGTGATGGCGCTGGAATGATTTATCACGGTAGGTGTCAGCAGCGAGGCTGTTGTAGCTCTACATCTAATTTTGGAAGCTGAGGTAAAGCTGGTGAAGATGGAGCTTGGGAAGGGGGCGATAGGGGGTGGGAGATTGGTAACCACTTCCACCATGCCTGCGGTACCGGTTTCAGGTGCAGGTAATGGGTAATGTTAAGGCTGGCTGATTCATGAGCATTTCTCTGAGGACCGTTTGTGAGGCTGCATCGTGGATCGGCTGATGATGTCTGTGAGCACGTGCGAAGAGGCAGTGAGAGTGAGATGGTGCTGTACCCTGGAAGAGAGCGGGTCAGGAGCCGCGTGGGCACGTTTGTCCCATGGAGGCAGAGCTGACCTGTGATTCCTGCCAGCTACTGCACAGTATGGGTTTGTCTGCAGGGACCCCAGACAGTCCACATTTTTGCTCCCTCTCGCTCCCAGCCAATCAAGAACATCCGATACCTGGTACCGGTGTTTTTGGACCTGGGGGTCCCTGTGGACTGAGTTGAAAAACTTTACCCATGTGGGTTTTTAGGTAAAGCAACTAGTTAAGGCTTTAATTTCATTTCCAGATTTTATTTAGTTGATATTTCCTGTGAACACTCATTACATCTCCAATCACAAGCTCTGCCCTAACCTACTGAACCACGTGCTACAAATAGAAGTGAAGGGCGGCGCTGGACCGTACGCCTGATGCCACAACATTTCACTAAACATACATTACTGCCAGAGTTACTTCATATGCTATGGTAAATAAGGAGTATGGGGCCATATGGAAATGTACACCAAATCAGTACCTGGGTCAATTTACCTGATTGGTTAGAAGAGGGAGTCAGGATCAATTATGGTTCATTTTAAAGGTCCATTGTTTTTTTGCAATAAAGAAAATGTCACCCTAAGCTAAGAGCTATACAAAAATAGCTACGGTTATGGGGACTTCCTGCATAAAGAGCAATTGCCCTTAAATATTGCCGAAAGCTGCAATTATGCTACAGAAAGTCACTATGCATGCTGGCCTCTAGCTGACAGGGAGGGTACGCTTGGACAGCTGAGGCCGAGGACAACCTCAAGAACATCGTGTCCTCCGATTTTTCTGTGTCTAGCTAAAGAGGCTGGGGGGCTTATGTGTCTGTTGGGGGGGGGGGGGAGTTCACTTGAATTTCCATGCTTATTGTTGTGTTTCTATTCACCCACACAGTGTTGGTTTGCATGCACATTGGTGAAGTTTCCATGGCAAGGGTCGAGGTGGTTTACGTAGGAGGAGGTTTGTGTCTGCGGCTGGGATCCCCAGAATCCCCAGGGGCAGAGAGTACGGAGAGGAGAGAGAGAGAGAGAGAGAGAGAGATGACTGAGATGGAGAACAGGTCGTGCAGCATTTGCACGAGGAGGATACACTTCCTGTTAGGTGATGCCGCGTCTGTGGTGTCAGGTGTTCCACCGAACACCCCGAGCCGCCCCTGACACTCCACCCCCGCTTCCGGAATCCACCGCCCCTGGATTGCGGCTTGGCTTCGTGATCATCAGGACTCCCAGGGTCTACTTCGTGTGGCCGTTCCTGTGAGAAACAACCAGCGTCTCCTTCATCCTCTGATTCCACAAAAGGACATCCTACCAAGGTTAAGCTGAGAGGATTATTCTATATGTCTGCTCACATACATCTATAGGTGGGGGCGGAGTCGGCAGGACCCGGGCCGGTTCGCTATAAACCGGCATCTGCTCAGAAGATGACGCCCAAAGTGGTCGCCCATGTTGCCTAAAGGGTGGATCTGCCCACAGACCTGGCTGAACCTGTCATCAAATAAACCAGATAAATGCATATATTTGGTGCAAGTGGGTGCAGACTCCACTGAACAAAAGCGTGAGTTTGACCAACGATTAGATCCCTGGCTTGATTCAAAAGCAGGGCGGGTGGCCTGTTAAGCCCTGTTAAACTGGAGGGGGGTCTTATTGAATAGTGATGGTGCTGAATGCCTTTAGAGGGGTTTCCTTCCCTTCTAAGGCAGAAAGTGAGCTTCTGTGCTCATTGGGGTACTTATAGACCCTCTCTGAACCAAAGAGATTGGCTTCTGGTACTATCAACACCCAGCAAGTCACACATTTTACGGTTAGAACACTGCTTTGGGGTGCTGGGGGGGTCGAAGCGGCCATTCTGGGCTGTCTGTACAGGCACCTGCAAAGTGTCAGATGGGAGATAAGCGCTGTGGTGTACTCGGGGGAGGGGGGTGGCTGTGGGGGACTGCAGGTGTTTCAGAGCGTAAACTCAGCTCCGTTACTCTCGCACACACAGGCACGCGCTTCCAGTCTCAGAGAGGCCCGTGTCTCAACACAATCCTGTTCAGTTCTCGCCAGCAGCCCAGCATAGTTGGCACCGTGCCAAACAACAGCCCCATCCCCTTCAAACTGCACTTTCAGATCCTTCCACAGCCTCAAAAGAGGTGAAGAAACACTTAATGCTGTTCAAATGTTATCTTCAAACTCCCCATCGGTCATTGTTTAATATCTTTTTTTCTCAATGTTCTTTAGCTTTGGGTTCTTCATTAAAGACCATCAGATTATAACTGCCCCCCCCAACATCTGGGATTCCCCTGACACCTCCAGGGGCTCAGTACCCTTCCGCTTCCCCCGACACCTCCAGGGGCTCAGCACCCTTCAGCTTCCCCCGACACCTCCAGGGCCTCAGCACACTTCCCCTTCCCCCGACACCTCCAGGGCCTCAGCACCCTTCAGCTTCCCCTGACACCTCCAGGGCCTCAGCACCCTTCCGCTTCCCCCGACACCTCCAGGAGTTCAGCACCCTTCCGTTTCCCCCGACACCTCCAGGGGCTCAGCACCCTTCAGCTTCCCCCGACACCTCCAGGGCCTCAGCACACTTCCCCTTC
>JAABNX020000070.1:2802487-2830087 GCA_015163995.2 Mormyrus lacerda | reverse complement strand
CTACCTACCAGTGTAGGAAAATGTGTTTACATCAAGAAATCTTGAGAAACACACTCAACCTCTTACTGTATGTATCTGTCAGGAGGTGCGTAATAAGAGAGGTTAAGTTTAAGAATCTGTGAAACCCTCTCAGACCTTTTCTATCTGAAACCACTAGATGGCAGTGCTGCGTGTTTTCAGAAAACGCTGGTAGTGGAATTCATTACTATTCAGAATTTCATCAGAACCTCCTTAGATTTAGTTAAATGCACAAAGAAGGGAGATTCTCTGTACTTAACTATGAACAACAACCTGCCCTTGCATCCAGTGATTCGCAGTGCCCTCACCTCAATTTGCATACATTAAACGTGATTTACAATTAGATGCATGATTGGTATGTGCTTTACATTTTGAGGTGTTAAGCATTTCTTGTCAAATCATAATACCGTCAGCTGTCGATTTGTTAAGTGAGAATCGTAAACGATTAATATTAAATTCATAACACTCCCCTTTAACCGAAGGCATAACCAACAACTGATTGCACCCATTTGGACCCAAATTGCCATTTATGGTGACTGTTGCATGTCGCTTGATTGTTATGACCCCCCGATGACCCCAAAGAGGCCCCAGTCCCCTCATTCTTTCAGGTTGTTCTAATCCCCTAAACATCTTCTGCGTAGGGCTGTCGTCTCTGGCTCTGGCTAAGAAACACGATGTCACATCGTCCAGCCGATACATGAAAATAAACATCACTGATGCTGTTCCACTGCTGCACAGAGGACAGGAGCGCAAGGTCAAATAACTAACCATCTACTGGCAAAATTAGCTCGTTGTTTTCTGAACAGTTTTGTGTTTTCGTGATCTACATCGAGAAACAGCAATTACATTTTCTGGGAGGATCTTTTAAACCCGCTGACCAGAAAAGAACCGCGGAACGCCGCCTTCACATCAGACCCTGGAGAACGAGCACAGCACGGTGTCCCGTACGTCCCTGGGGCTGCCTGACAACAGTCTGACCCACTTACTTGCCGGAGTCTCCAAGAATGGCGCCGGGCCCTTTATCCAGCCACCTCACAGGAGAATTTGCAGAAGCACAATTTGAATGTGTAAGGAGAGATGCGGCAGTAGATGGCGAGGCCGGTGTGGCGGCTCGGCGCAGCACTGACGTCCTGCTTCTCCTTCCGTCTAGTCACGGAGGGGGTGGGGTTTTTGTAAAAGGCAAGTCACCGGGCTGGTCACGGCAGCCATGATGCCAGCCTGCATATTCCAGTGGGGCTCCATTTTGAGGCCCTTATGGGAGGCGCTGTTGCGCCATCAATCCATGCGGCAACGCTGCGGCGCATACCTCAGAGCTGAGTCATTCAGGGCTTATGTCACCCCCTCATTGGTCTCACACAGAAGGAAGTGTGTCTGGATGCTGTACACTTTCATCACCTCCAAGTACCTCCCCACCCCCAGCTGATTCAGCCACGGTGCTGTAGTCAGGGCTCCATTCCCACCCCTTCCCAAAATCAAGTTCGGTGATGAACAGTTCAGGGGGGGTTGCTCGCGGCAACGGCGATGAGGTCACACTAACTCTCGCCGCTCACAATGTGACGAGGATGAAAATGGCGAGATGAACAATTCAGCGCCGACAGAAAAACAAAAGGACAGAGAGGGAGGATAAACTAGCCCAGAGCCTTGTGCTCCAGCATCACACGCATTTAGAGACAGTCACGCCCGCACGCCTACTAACTACCAACGGGGGCGTGCTCTGCCTCCCTGTGTTTGTATGACGTTTCCAGGCAAGAGCAAATCACCTTCCAGCCTAGCGATGCCGCATGGCAGAGATTTGAAGACGGTATTAGCCAAGTTAGCTGCCTAACAGTGTGTGACCCTGTTTACCAAAGAGGAACGCTCCCGCTTCACAGGTGGTTGTCTCTGGAGGAGCTTCGGGAGACAAAAAAGGGAAGGACTGCTGGCACATTGAGGGCTTGCCGTCGACTGCGAGAGGAGGACACTGTCTGCACCATGAGCAAAGAGCCCGGGGATCAGCCTAAAGCCTACAAGGGAAGAGCCTAGACTGTTGCAGAAATCTGCAAAAAAAAAATCTCTTGGCTTTATTTAATTTTTCTTATTGTTTTTGTGGTAAAGCCCTTAACCCATCTGGAGTTTCCTGCCTTTAACCCCCACCCCACCCATCGCCTATTTTTTTTTTTGTTGGTCTGAAACATAGGAGGAAGTTGTGGTCTCCATTAACGTCACAAGACTTAACTCAGCCTTGAGGTCTTGACACTTTGCAGTATCATCCCTCAGATCCCGGCACAAGGGTCACACTGCACAGGTACCATCCGCAAAACAGCGCTGGAGCAGGACAAGGCCCTAGCAGGAACACCCCCCTATGGCCCCCGGTTCCACCCAGCTCCAGAGCACGTTTCCATCTGGAGCTCCTCTTCACTTTTACTTGCGCTCAGCTGAAGATCTTGAGGGGAGTTATATGAATGAATAGAAGGAATCTGAGTGACGGATCCCATTTGGGCACCTAGATAATGCTGCAAACATCTCTAACACGCTTCAGGCCAAAGACTGAGTAGAACCAGGGCCAAGAATCATAGATACGCTACTTCACCTGTAAGCATGGGGTGATGCATTCAATATCCAGCCTACTGATCACAGTACCCTTTTTTTAAAAAAATAGTAAAATGTAAATATTCGGACACGTAGACGGTCGAGTCTTCTACACCATGAAAAGCTTTCCAGGTGAAGGTACAAGTTAAACGAAACTGTTAATAAATCTTCGCCGACCTTTCACGTTCCTCCAACACAAAGAGTCTTAATGCATTTGGGTATTTTCCCCGACGTGACCACAAACGTGTCAGGAACGACACGGTTTTATTGTTGGGTTTTATTTTTTCTTTTTTTTTCTTGTCACAAGCCTACTGTTTTCATGCTGCAAATGTTGATTTTCAAAACATCTGCACGTCCCGGGTTGATGATGAGGTATTAGTACGCATGTGTAGGCCTATTTGCAAATATACAATACACAAAAATCATGCAATATGTAATTTTGCAGAAGGCATCCGCCCACTAACTTTCCAAAACCAATAATGTGATATTTGCACATTTCCTAATTGCAGTGAAACAGCTAAATCACATTAAGGACTTTTATTTGCATGCAAATCTGGAAGGTAAAACTACTTAAGCAAATGTCCAGATGGTTGCAGCCAAAATATGACTGCTAAAGGTCTTGCACGAGTCAGTCTACAATTGGGTGTGTGTAGGCTTTGAGGAGTTGACACACAAAGCTACTGAACAAGCAAAGCAAATACATGATGCAGAAGCCGAAGCCAAATCCACACTATACGCGGCCGTTACATGCTGCTTTAGTGGCGGGAAGGAGCAAATGAAGACAAATAGACCTTAACAAAAAAGTCCAATCCCTGTCTTTATCCTAAGTTAATTATACTGCGTGATGCACAGCATATCGCTTTGCGCCAGGCCTTCGAACCCTGCCCTGCGCAGAATCGCTTGACCAGTTGGCTAGTCATATACTTTACTTGCCTTTTGAGCCAAAACTGTCAAACTATCATAAAAAATACAATTAATAATAAGTGAAAATGTTCATTACGTGATGTCCAACCATCTAGTTTATTTTGTAAATCTTTCAGACGTGGTTTTGTTAAAAGCTCATGTAAGTGGAAGCTGTGAATCCCTATTTGTACGACAATTACGGAAATTGAGGTAATCACTGCTTGTTGAAATTGTTCACTATAAATTAAGATCTAATCTTAACTTTGAGAAATTGAGTTTTTCAAATTACGTCGCATTAACAAATTATTTAAGTTTTAATTGTTCTTCCTAATATATTTTATGCTGCTTGAAATAAAGATTTCATTGTTTTTTTTGCGATTACCTGATTTTCTCATGGTTTCGATTTACGTTTAAATGTAGCTATAGATAACTGAATATCATTCCCATTCATAATGAACGCTGTTCCTTGATAGGCTTGAGAAATCTTAACTGTTACTATTCTATTTGATTAAACATTGTTTCATTATCAATTATGGGTTTCAATGTCTCGGCTGACAGTCAAACTCCTATCTCAGAATTTATTTTTATGTCATGCTAATAGACTATAGGTACAGCCTACGGTATAATGTGCAGAGAATCGTTAACACCATCTTCTTCAAATGTCATTTTTTAAAATGTGATGTTTATCAACCGAGTGGTTGTAAAGCAAAGGTCTCGTAACACTTTGATGTTTTTGAACCCCCAGTTTCTTCAAGTAGGGTAGAATGTGGAGTTCGTATTGAAAGTACGTTAAAGTGAATAATTTGTTTGAACGGAGATGTTTCCTCCACACTTCGGGAACACGAGCTTTTGAGACGACGGTCTAAAGCGAAAAGGACAGATCAATTGTTATTGTACTAATTCAGATCTATTTCTTGACATTAATATTTCGGTTTCACGAAAAACGTTTCCCCACAATACTACACAGTTAAGCCGAAAACCACAAAATACATTTCAAGTGCCTAAATGCAAACTATGTGTAACATAACTATTTGGGTGAAACATTACTTGTTTTTCAGATATCAAAATATAAATATTGCTCGCTTGTCACGACGTGGTGATTATATTTCAATGACACACCTGCAGTCGTTTCCCCTCGTGCATATTTATTATATTAAGTTCATTTCTCAAACAGTTATCTAGGCTATCTGTCCATCAAAGGTTTTAACATGAAAATTATATCACTTCGTAATGATGGTTCCCCAGACTTTACCAACAAAATAATCAACCGACCAAATAAAGAAATGACCAGATATTTTCGAAACAATGCATCGATAGCTTGAATACTTGATAGAATGGAATAGTTGCGTAATGACAGTGGTTTGTTTTTTTGGCGAAATAAAGCGGAAAATAGTTTGGTTGTCTTTGGAAACGATGTATAGCGCCAAAACAGGAATGTTGTGCATATTGTTATTTAACAGCTCGGTTGTTCAGGCTACTCGGGGATAGGGTCGCTTCCCAAAAGCAGCCTTCTGATACCGTAATAAGCGGGCAATGGCAGGTCTCTCGCAATAGTTAGTGGACTATCAGCGAGCCCGCGATCACATCCATCGCTATGAAAAGGTGCGTGTCGAGGTCCAGCCGGTAGGCGGGTCGTCATGCAGTCACTTCTTTATCTACACTACAGCGCACAAGCCTCGCTCAAATCGTGGCAGACAGCAAAGTAGGAAGTGTCATCTAGTGACCTGCTGCTACACGGGCAGGTTTTTTGTTGTTGTTGGCTTGTCGATCAGAGGACATTTCTCTTCGCCGGGCACACCAAACCGAAACACGCTTCTTCTAAAACCGTAAAATAACTCTTTGACATTTCGATTCGAAAATAATCGTGGGCTTTCACGAGAACACCTAGCCCACACGTTACGCTTTCTGGCAGACAGTCGAGTCGACTTGCACAGCAGCAGCGTTTGCATTATTTTTTTTTTCTTTATTACGTTTTTTTTTTTCAAAAAAGTTTTGAAGAGGTTGATATGTCCCAAAGGTAAGTGCGGACGCATTGCATGCGCTTCTCGTTTTTATTCATTTGATCACGCTTCTGACAAATAATATCCGCGGGTACACTATAACTTGTCGACACCGAGCGCTGCCTTGAGTCGGCGGAGAGCGTCGTAGACAGCCTATAGTCACAGTGGACTACCCCGATCGCATTAAAATATATCCGCATGTGTCTTATATGTCTCGGCAAGCAGTGTCTGCAATTCATCCATATTTTTACCTCCAGCTAGAATCAGAAGTCCGGGCTGATTTAATTATTACGGGACATAAAGATTACGAGCTCATCCCGTTTTCTCGTTTCGGTATAAAGCGTAACGCCACGCAAAGCCGAATTGCGGCTTTCGAAGTGCTGTAGCGTTTTGTAAAACGATTGCATTGCTCCTATTAATATAGCGAGAAATGGATTATACATTTTTGAAACAGCATTGACTTTTTTTCCCTCGTACCAACTTTATTTTTTATTTGGGTAGGATACGACAATGTTTTCTTCATAGTATGATTTTGCATTTACTCATAGTATGAAATTGTATTTATTTTCTGGCGTAAATGGCATTCTCCAGAATTATACGGATGTATCAGAATAGATGCCCGCGATAAGCGCTGATCGTTACTGTCGGTTCATTTACGGACACCGCGGCATGTAGCTGAGCAGCCTTTCTGCCTTTCCAGCGTTTCAACTCCTCCACGAAATAAATGGTCGCAAGGTGGTGCTAATGTGCAAGAAATATACAGAGACCCCTTTTCGTTCATTTGGCCAGTCGTCTGTCAATCAGCGACCTCAGCGATTCAGCAAAGTTTTAAAGCTCCGGGAGCTGCGGATAAGTTTTCATAACACAGCCGTGCCGACAGGAAAGCGCCGGGCACGTCGCCTTCCCCCGCGTACGATGATCACTACCTGCCGGACATTTGAGCGTTGCCGTGCATTAATCTTACGGGACTATCTTTGACATTCCGCTTGTATGTAAAACGTAAGTATGAACAGGCGCGCTGGGGTCGGAATTATTGTTAAAAAGTATGAAAACAATAATAAAAAAAACTTTGACATGTGAGAAAAGAATTTGATCGCTATTCTGCTGTTTCATTTACAAAAAAACATAAAGTGCAGACAGTTACTTTTATTTTTTTCGGGACGTCAGCCGAATTGCTTTTTGCGTTGCTTTTGCTGAATGACAGACTGCCGACAGACCGCTAGACTGGTCGTGCTGTGTTATTTTTGATTTTAACGCGCACCCATTCTTGAGCGCAGTGTTTACAGAAAACGGGAAATATTTATCCCATACTTGGCTCTCGGTGCAGTGCGTGTGTGTGTGACGCAGTTACAACTTGCACCCTCTGCCAGCGTTTGCTTCGCTTTTAGAAACTGCTACAATCAGCAGTTTGCGGTGAACAATGGGAGCTGGGATTGAGTGGGAGGTATATAGTTGCGGCAGCAATATTACGGACGGAGAGTAACGTTACGAGTAGCGCAGTATATGTTTCAAGTTCTGCATTTCCTTTTTCGTTTCAAACATTTTCCCCTTCCTATGCGAGACCATCTAACGGAATAATGCATGTTTGATTTTTAGTTTTTGCAATATGAATTAGACCATGCATTTTAAAGCGACTTGACAGTCATATCGGTTAGATAAAACAAACTACATGGGATAAATACTATTAACGATCCCCTGCTCTGTCTGTTCTGCAGAGGACAAAATCACACGAATGGCTCGACCACCATAACTGAGCGAGGGGAAGGCGGAGAGTCGCAACCCAGTGGCGGAACAGACTCCGATCCAAGCCGGTCCGAGAACCGCCAAGCCGGCGAAGGGGACCAAATGTGGGGAGGGATTGTAACGACAAATAGGGTCCCTGGTCAACTGCAAGCGACCCCGCGATTTAGTGCGCTGTCCGCATCGTCAAGCGGATATCATTCACTCGACATTTCCCTTCCAAACTCTCCATTTATGACTCATAACAAGTCGACACAGACCCCCAGTCCGTCTAGTCAAGTAATCGCCCATGCACAACAGCGAATTTCCCAGGGGCAGCAGAACCTGCGAGATTATGGTAAGCAGTCTCCGGGTTTGGAGCTCACGCCGGCCGCGGTGCGTGTGGTTCTGTGTAGTGTGATCTCCCGGTGTAAGATAGGTCGGTTTGAGGACCCCTGTGCTCGGGTTAAGTCGCGCCAATATCTGTGTAAAGCCCTAACAGTTATGCAATAACTGGGGGGGGGGGGATAAAGAGGCATCATCGATAGAGTGTCTGAAGTTCAGGGTTCCCACTCACCGTGGAGCATGGCAGACCGTGCGTGTGAAGCGCAGACAGTCTAGTACATCACTTCTTTCATAATGTTTTGTGTCTTTTCGCACTTCCCGCTTTACGAGCTGAGTTTTAATCGTTTCCATTTCAGCAGGCTACGCGCAAAGCCTCACCCTCCCCCTTTTACCCAGTGTTGCGTTTACGGACGCAGCGTTGCCCTTTGATATGACTACAAAGTCCAAGGGCTCCGGTCACCGGCTCTGCTGTGCGCGTTCATCTCGCCTTTTTTGTTGTTGTTGAGGAAGTGACCCCACCTCGTTCTGAAACACACGCCGCGCGAAGTAGCATATAGGCACCTTGGGACCTGCAGTATGTATAGTGCGCCACATGTGCCAGTCTGTCACCGTAGGGTAACGTATCAGCCACCGCCTGCGGGCACTGCAGGAGAGGAACGGAGGTTTCTCTTGAAACTGACAAATTATAATCAGGTATTTTTGGATTTTAGCTGGTGTAGACAAAGGAAGTCATGTCCTTTAATAAAACAACAGCCAGCATGACAAAGCTAACGAGCGTAAGAAAAAAAACGTCCTTAACCCTAGGTTAGGTGAGCGCAGCACCGTTAAATGTTCTCCTTAAGTTGTCCTTAATAGTGATGACAAGAGGAAAAAGGCTAAGAGATTGTTTACGGCTTAATGGTGACAGAGCGGTTTCGCAGTTAGCAAGTTTTGTCCGTATGCTGGTTCCTGGCTCCCAGTGTCGCACCCTGCGGCTGCTGCCTGTCAAATAAGGGCGAATCTGACGTTCTGGCGGGGATTCGCGGCAGCCGTGTTTCTCTGCAGGCTGTTTACTAAACTCAACTGCAGACAATGTTGTAGCTTAGACTTACTGGCCCAGTTCTTTAGACGTTGACAACCCCCTCCCCCACCACCACCCCAGGAATAGGAGATAGGAGCATTTTAGATATCTACAATAGACATAGTGACTAGTAAAAAAGAATTGTTACCATGTAATTTCATATATGTAGAATTCTCATTTGCGATACCTAAAGTGGAATTGCTACCCTCTCGAATGAAATCCACAATGCATATGAACGGGAAAAGTGACGTCATTCCTACTAGTAAGAAGAGAATTACAGATGTTTGAAATGCTCGGTTGTAGTCGTAAGTATTGACTTAAAGATACGTAAAATGCCAGTTTATACTAGAAAAATTGCAATGCACATATCTAAATGACCATCCCCTTACTTATTTGATAAATTGACTTAAATTTATTACAGATTTGAAGATATAGGGGAGTCTAAGTTATAAATATCTTCAAACACCATTTTTGCTAGTAAGAACAGAAATTTGGAAATGTCTAATTTTCGTTATGACTAGTAAAAAATACAATTCTTACTAGGAGAAACAGGATCCTGGTTATCTAAAATACAGTTACAGGTAGGATAGGGGTGTGTTTAAATCTTAAAACGGCTTGTCATAGGTGGTGTGGCCCCAAGTGAACAAGCAGAGGATACGCAGCAGCGGATGTTTAGCCGTTCCCTTATAATGGATCTAATTGAGGTGGCAGATCATCTTGTTTGCATTTATTTGAGCTCAGTGCTGCAAAGGTCACAGTGAGTGATTCAGAGTGGAAGCTCTTTTCTCAGTCAAAATAGAGCCACATGTGTTTTCTTTGTGAGCGGGAGAGTGATACCACGCTGAGCTTCCTATAGGCCGCCTGCTTGATGAGTGGCACTGATAAGAGAAGCACTGGAGGCTTTCGACACACTTCTTTTAATCCTTTAGAAGTACGAGCTGAGGTTGGGGGGGGGGGGGGGATGTTGTGCATCTCTTATTCAAAAGCAGATCTCAACCCACCAAGTTCCTTGATGCTAGTGGTGAAGGTTTGTTGTCAAGGACAGTTGGGGCATTTGCTGAGTATTGGTGTCAAAACTTTGAGGCGCGGCTGAAACGTCAGGGAAGAATTTCTTTCTTTAAAAACCTTCTTCCACTAGTTTAAACATCAGTTAGATATAATGGCATCATTTGTTGTGTGTTATGTGTTATGTCTTGAACCAAAACATAGATGTCGTACATTTTTCACGTTTTCAACATAAAGGGCTAGGTTTACATATCTGGGCTGTTGGCTGAGGAACCATTTGATAAATATCATTTGGGATAGTCTATCTCTATAAAATTGGCAGTCAGAGTCATTTGAAAACCACAGACTTCCACACGCCTGTTACACAAGCCTTGAGCTAGTGGAGAAGGGATTTTCAATTCAGCTGCTATTGTGATTGAGCCGACGCCCTCTGGCTATTGCTGCGTCATGCTTGCTGTAGTCTGGCAGGGTCTAACCAAGTCATTCTCAGAGCATGTGCCCAGGTGTAATGTCAGCCACCATATTCATTTCCTGAACTGCAGTGTGATTTCGCACCGTGGAAATGGAGGCAATAAAAGCCATTCGCCGCATGAGTAGTAACGTGGCAGAATGTACAGATTCTTGTACATTCTGGGTGTGTGGATGATAAGACATAACGGCAAATTTGGTTCTCACATGACTCATACTGGTAGATCAGAAGGGCTGCATGTCAGCGAGTCACACAGGCTAACATGCAGCATTAGACTCCAACCTCAAGAGTTTCTGTGCCTTTCAGATCGTTGTAACTCTTTCTAGAAACCAGAGTGTCTTTGGTCTGTGAGTACATTTCTGTACTGTAAACATAGGTCAAGTAGGGCATCTGTGAGATCAAAGGATTAATTATGCTGATTTTGTCAGTGTGGTCTGTTTGATGGGCTTCTCCTTGTCCAGTGTGTCCAATCAGGAACCTCCTTGGGGCAGTGTACACCAAACCTGGCCAGAGATTGGCTTGAACGTTAAACCTTGGTTGTCCGTTTTGTGGTTATGAATGGGGGATGGGAGAAATGTGGGCTCTGTACACCGTGGGCGGGATTCCTGTCTCAGGCTCGTTTAACCTAGTGGGAAGTAACTTAGGAGCTGTGAATTTGGTCGGTACCGTATGAGTTTGAAAGCCTTTCTCCACCGTTAGTAATGGCTTCCCAATCCTGAACACAAATCATTAAGACGTGAAATAATTCAGGGGCAGAAGTAGATTTGTTTGAATCCCAGATTTTTGATCTCAAAACTCTTAGTGTAACATAAGGTGAGGGCCTTACACTGACATGGGTGGGGGGGGCCCTAAATGGGCCATTTAAGCTATTTTTTAGCCAAAGTAGAAAAAAGAGTGTATTAAAAATAATGGAACATCAAGAATAGGGTGCTATGCGATAAAACTTACTAATTAGGGTGGGGGTGGGAATGTGCCCCCCCCCCCCCCAAATCCATTCCTGACTTAACGGTAGCATGAAAAAGCATAATTGTGACTCTCCTGGGCCTCTCCAGGTGCTCTGGAAGCCCCAGGTTGTAGTATGAACAGCTGCTTCCCGCAGGTGAGGTCCAGCCGTCTGATGTTTCTGCGTGCATTTCGTTTGTCCCAGACACGCGACGAGCCCCTGTCCCCTTCTTTAGAACGCGGACGGTGTCGACGCTGCCGGCCATGCGACCAGAGATGCTGGTCGCACAAGAGCTGCGGCGCATCGGTGACAAGTTCAATGATATCTACATGAATAGGGTGAGTATCCTGCTCTGTCCTCCTCAATCAACTGCTATGGGCCAAGGGGCAACACTGGCTCCTAACCCTGGGGACAACAAGAACAAAAAGTCGCCCCTAAGATCCAGATCTTCCTGGCACCATATTAGAATGGAGGAAGTGGAGCAACAGGAAATAGTATGAAAAACATACTGGAAGAAAGTCAACCCATGACAGGTCTGGACATGTTATGTCTTTGTGGAGGATTTTACGGCATTCATTGGCCTTGCGTGATATTTTTCAGCCATTTCTCAATATTTAGGAACAATGGATTTTCTAGTTATTTAGCAGAAGAGAAAAGTCTGCGATTAAAATCAAGTATTCCTTTACAAGAGGTAGAGAAGGACAGTCAGATTCTGTCGTGCGATGGAAAGTATCAGGGTTGTTTGTGGTTTCTTCAGTTCTTATGATTGCGTCACCTTAAAAGAACAAAGAAAAGCTGAATCTAGGTGAAATATAAAGGGGCAAGAAAATGCAGTAGGCGCCTCGTCCTGAGGAGCACGTGGTGTTTCGGGTTTTGGTCACATTTAGGTCTTTTTCTGCACCTAAATATACAATTTAAATTAGGTCCGTGCAGCTCGTAATTCATCGCTGCCAGCTTGATTAAATTCTGGCACTGAAGCCTACGGCAGCTAAAATGGGGAAATATCTGAAGCTGAAATATCTTGGCATCGTGAGTCACGCCACTGTCATCGAATCAAAACACATCTTATTTATGGCCAAGTCTTAAAAGAGGATTCTCATTTTTATGATCATACATTATTAGCCTGACCTGTTTTTAGGGGCTGTTGGTGTCCTGTTGCAAAAGAACAGCGTGCTAAAATTATCGATAACCTCAAGCGATTCGGTTCTACGAAATTTATTTAATCCCAGAACTGCATATTGCAAATATAAGCAGGCAGATCAATTAAGAAAACAACACAGCGTCGGTAATTGGGACAGGAAATTCCGAAACGTGCGCACTCAGAACGAGAAACAGCATTTCTCACGTTGTTTGGAAGCTGCCGTCTAAGCCACATAGCCGTGAAGCGGTTCACCGGTTGCGTCATTCATGCCTACTCGTTCATGACCCAATGTATTTCGTCTTTTCTTTCTTGAGGACACACTCCTTCACTTCCCTTCCATTCTCCTCTCTCCTCTCAGGGGTTATTTAAGTCCCTTTAACAGATTTTTTTTATGTGTGGTACAACAACAATACACTATAAAACATTTATTACCATCTGCCCGAAAGCTGTCCTTACCTTCAAGCTTTAGCCAGTTAGCTGCAAAGCTCCCAAATTGAGAACAGAACCAATAAAATGAATGAAATATATAAATAAAATAGACAGTGTATCCAGGTTTTCACGTGGCCTGAGCCCGTTGAAGGGTAAAGGTTGACCCCTCTAATAATATTCTCAAAATATTGTGATTTTCGACCCCCCAAAGTGTGCAGCTGTACTGTATTACTTGACTGCATGCTTAGCTGTTTTGCGCCTTTTTTTTAATATATGATCTGAATTGAGTCAGTGTAGGAAAGCTGATAAGTCGGTCCATATTGCCGGAGTGAAACCTGCGATTTATTTGCTGGGTTCAGGAATTTCTCTTAGCTAAATCCACGCCGATGAAGCAGCGCTCTGACATTGATCTGTGCGCCGTGGAGACAGAGCGACCTCTCAGTAAACGCTCTTCCTGGCACGCGTCCAGATCTGTGATTGCGCTGTTCCAGTCTACTGGGTGAGCCCGGCCGGTGAGGTCGCCTTTGGGTACGAAGGCCCAGGCAGGACCTCTGTGTCAGCGTGACGTATATTGGATGAAGGTGGCGTGTCTGGAACGTCTGAATATAGCCCAGGATGACCTATTTTTTGAGGTCACCGGGCTCAGCATGGAAAAATATTGCAATGACAGAACTTGAGGACAAGAGCAGCTCAGGTTCAGCCCAGGATGTGTGTGTGTCTGGGCGCATCTGAGGTCTTCACGCAGTTAAGGGATTGGTTCTCAGTCGTGTGGTTCTTCATGCGAAGCCCGCTCACGGTGTTTCAGTGGGGGGCTGAAGATACATAGATTGCCCTTCGGCCACCTCCCAGTTCTTCAGGTTTTGGGTCGAAGGGGTGTTCTGAGAACAGTAATAAAAAAAAAAAAAAGCAGAAGTTGATTCGCTGGGCGTTCCACATCGCCGTGCCGACCTGAGGCAACAGCCGCCAATCCCTGTAAAGGACACACCCACCTGAGGGCTGTCCCAGGAGAGGCACCCAGGCCTGGGACATGCAAATACCACACGCAGAACAGCTTGTAAATAAGAGCTACATGAGTGAACCGGGTTCCCCACTAAGTGAGCAGAAACAATACTGTGCCAACAATGCAAAGGTCATGAGTTAAAATCCCAGGGAGCTTCACATAAATGGTGGCCCTTCTCTCCATAAGTCATTTTGGACAAAAGTGTCAGATAAATCTTTGTTTTTTACTCTCAGGTGTCTTGGACACTGATGCAATGGCTCAGCTTTTTCTAAGTTCAATAATAACTGATAAGAACTTCATACATATATGCTGCCATTATCTTGTAATGCCTTCAGTATCCATTTAATAGAAGTATTTTCTTTTGTCTTGTTACATTTTCTATACATTTTCTGCCCTACCTTGGTTTCACCTTATGCCTACAATGGCTGCAATGACAGGAAATTTTTCTTTTCCCTAGTAGTTTTCTGAGTCTCCTTTCTTCCTCTTTTTTCAGTCTGGAGTTTCCTCTCTCGCTCTTTCTGTCTCATTTCATCCACCGTAGTAAACACACGCTTAGTCCCGTGGGCCGGCGGGCTTTGAAGCAGCACCTTAGGGTGTACGTGCGGGTAACTCCCCCCCACCAGCTGGCGTCCTCGTCTCTCCCCGCCCCTTTAAAGCAGCGTGGGTGGGGGGGGAGGGAGTGGGCATAGTCGCAGACGTGCCTTTTTCAGACACGGGCAGTTCCAGGCAGGAAAGCGAGCGAAACATCGGGGCCACAGACGTGTGCAGACGAGCCCACGGGACGGAGAGGCGCTGAGCAGCGTGGCCTGTGGGAGGCGATCTTCGGTGGGGGGGGGAGAAGGCCGGCCCCTGCTTCCCCCACGATGTCTGCTGCCGCTAATGGGTTTGCGGCGGAGAGACTGAGAGAGACACCAGGAACCACATGCGCGGAGAGGCTGCAGGATATGGCCAGAATTTTGGACCGCTGGACCGCCGGTCCATTTGAGATCCCTTACCTGACCGTGGCGAAATCATAATGGGGGGGGGGGGTTATGCCGCGACTGAGCGGAAGTACGTCTCCCGGGTGAGATGGGGCCGGTAACCCTCCAGCATCAGCCGGCTGCTTCAAGGTGTGCTTTTCATTGTGGTTTTGGGGAGGGGCCGCTCTCACGTGCCGCGCACACTCTCTCCCGGCAACCGGTCAGGTGATGCGTGAAAAAAAGAGAAATCGCTCCCAGAAGAGGAATGCTCATGACGTGCTGAGATGGCGGCAGACTAGTTAAATCGGCGGAACGAGAGGCGATTGGCGCTTGATCATGTAAGCAATGGGGACGGGCCTGACTGTAGGAGGAACAGGAAGAAATGGAAGGGATGTTTTGCTAGTCCATCATCCACTCAGGGCAGCTGACCCCCCGGCGTCGAGGGGGGGGGGGCAGCTGTCTGTGTCACGAACGAGGTCACTGGGTTTGGGAGCCCCGCCCTGCACTAAACTATCTCACACACAACTACTTCCTGTCTCCTCTCTACTTGTTTTTTACCCTCCGACCAGAGACAGAAACTGTGAATCAGTCTTTGTTGGTGGGGGCCAAGAGGTCTCCTGCTCCTAGAGGCATATGCCCCCCCCCAGCCATTACTGGGTAACAGGCCACTTTTTTAGTACCTCAGTGTACACCCCACCCCCAAAACCTATGCAGCAAAACAGACCTATCATCACAGGGTCACCCCTCATTTGCCATTAACCCTGCCTGTCTGCCCGACCCTAGGGGCCCCTGCTCCGCCCAGGGGACAGAAACGGGGGGGGGGGGGCGGGATGGGTGTGAAACGCCACCGTCGCTGGGACCCTGGCAGGGTGCAGAGCTGCCAATGGAAAGCAGATGTCCGCCCTCGGGAACAGACGCTCCCCCCAGGAGCTGCCAGGGCTGGTGGCCGTGGGCCAGGCCGGGCTCAGCGCTCCCTGCGTCAGCGGCACGGCTCTGTCTGCTTTTGCAACGCCATCGGATGTTTTACTGCTGCCCGACAGCCCGCTTGGGGTCCGTGTCGCAATATGCCGTGTGGACGGCGTTGTATGTAAATATCCAAGGTGCCCTCGGTCCGGGAAGCGTTTTTCCTATTTATACTTAAGTCTAATTATAGATTTTATGGTTATTTTATTTGTCCTGTATTTACAGTCTTCCTTTTCTACAGTGTCCCGGACTTGGTTATGGCTGTAGCTCGCATGTGGTGCTGTGGATTATCTGATGGACATACCAAGCTTTTGGCCGGTGTTTTGGTCGTCTAGTCAGTGTGAAATGGTTTTCTCCGCAAATGCCAGCGTTAAGTGTTTTAACATCCAGACGGCTGAGATCTGACCCCTGTGAGCTCCAAGATGTGGCTTTTGTTTTGGATTTGCTGGACTTCCCTCGCCGATGGGAGGCTGGTGAAGGCCGCTTTCCCCGCAGTCCGTACTTAACCGTCTTTACTGCCAGGACAGTCACTTTGAGTTGCAGCGAAAATGGCCGTCTTTGAAGACTTTTCTCTGCATGTCAGTAACAGGCACATGCACACAAATCGTGCCTAATTAAGAGGACAGTTCCCTTGTTATTTTGTTGTTTCGGAGTTACATGAAATGCTCATAATGCAGTTCTGAATAGGTAGCAGACCTGTTTTTGTTTAGTGTTAGTGTCAGGCCTTTTGATTGGACGAGGGTTGTGTTTAACGCGTTCGTGACACACACCCAATTCAGCGGCCTGCGAGGTCACACAGAGAGCATGAAGAGGATGGCAGATACCCCCCCACCCCAGTGCCCATCCACGTGCACCCCTCTCATTTGGGGTTACATAGCCCTGACAGAGTCAGGGGGCGGACAGTCTGGGACCACTGGTGGGAGCTGGAAAGGAGGAACCTACTGGAGCATAGCCTGAGAGCTGACTTTTTACCTGGGGGGGGAGGCTTTTCAGTGAGATGGAAACCGCAAAGTCGTCCGCCACCGACCCACACCTGATTGGTCGTGGCTAGAGGATATTGGGGGAGGGGCATCGCATCCCCCCCACCCCCGACTTACTGAGGCGGCAAGAACAGCTGCCTCGCAGCCCGTCGGCAGGGGCTGGGCCAGCTGTCCCCCCTGGGAGGTGCCCTGGCCCCCCCCACTGCCGGGCACACAATGAAGGACGGGCAGTAACTCCCTGCTCAGAAAACACGCATCCGGGTTCCTCTGCTCACTGTGCCCCCCAGAGAGAGTTCAGCAAAACATGCATTTTTTTGTTGCAGTGGTGTGATCTCATCGTCTGCCAAAGGAAGGTTTAGCTGACAATCTGCGACACTGTCCTGGGCTTCGGAGAGCTGGGTGCAGCGTTTAGGCACCATCACGGCTCTCTTTCTCGTGGCAGACTACATCGCTTCATCAGCTGTTTATTTTCTGCAGAGAGCCCCCTTCCCCTGGGGTGACCCCCCCCCCCAGAATGACACACGCACAGATCATGGGTGCGCACAGCCTCGTCTGTGTCCCGAGCGTGGTTTAGGAGATAAGAATGTGGGACCTGAAGCGTGTCTGTGAACATCTGTGAATGAAAGCTTGTTTTTTTTTTTTTGCTGTGGTGTGTCGCTGTCATCGTCGTCATCCCCGGCCAGAGGGAAGGGGTAGGCTTATCTCGGTGGCTGGTGCCAGGGGTCTACATTCCGAGCACGCCTTCACTCTCTTCAGGAGGTCTGTAAACAGATCAGTGCTGAGTGGATGAGACCATTTGTAGCTGTTCAGGTACTTCGCTCAAAGATACGTCTGTCGTCCAGGTCTGGTAAACTCAGACGAGGGTCTGAGTACTGGGTGAGCGACACCTCTGACACAAAGAGAACAGGGCCGGGCCGTTTCAGAGTGGCTCATTCTGACCCCCTCTTGCCCCTCCTCGCTGTCTCGACTCCCCCCTCAGTTCTACTTCCTCATCCGTAGGTCTGTCATTGTGTTGGGGGGCAAGAACAATGGATGCTCTCAGGGGCCTCGCCGTTTGCCCTCCGATGGAGGCAGAAAGGTCCGACGCCAAGCGGTGGCGAAACGGGGCTGGGCGCTGGCCACCCATGTGATCTGGAGGAGACGCGTGATTGGAGGAGGCCCCGGTTGTTGCTCGATCCCACGTTGCTCCCGCTCATGTGGGTTACTCGACCTCGGTTACTCATGGTGTTTCAGACAGACCACCTGTTAGTCTGGCCTCCCAAATCGGAGTATCGGGCCAAAGCACCTACCGCTGGGAACACCTGGAGAATGTGTGGGGGGGGGGCGGGAAATAAGCCTTAGCTTCCGACATTTGTTCTCAGGACGGGCCCACAGCACGGACGGCTCTGGGCCAATGGACGATGACTCAGGCTGAGGGGCGGGGGGGGGCATGGCAGCCCCTCCGTGGCACCTTCCTGTCTACCTCCAGTGCCCCAGACGCTGTGCTGCTTCACAAAGGCGCTGAAAAACTCGGCCGAGTATTTTTCCAGCCGAAGAATTTTATTTGTGTTTGATCTAAAGCTGAGCGGCTTCTTTGATGGGCGGCCGACTCCGGCGATTCATTAATGGAAGTTTATATATAAATCCGCAGGTTTCGCTTTAAATGTCTGGCCTTTGGCTTGAAATGCTCAGTCTAACAGTGGACCAGAGAAACAGGATGCAGTTTACAGTTATTAAAGTGCCTTTTATTAACATATCGCTTCCTCTCGGAGATCGAAAACCCTGTCTATTATTTGAAGCAATTAGCACACTAGGCTCCTAGCGATGCCTATTGAATAGGCCGTTATTTTAAAAGCTTTTAGGATTTTTCTGATATGTGTCAGCCACAAACCAGAAGATTAATGGTAGATGTCCTAAAATCAATGCTTCAGAGAAAATGGAGTGTGTCCGACAGTAAAAATATCAATTGAGATCCAGATGGGTACGTCAGGTTCTCGGTACGGCCTGAGCTGCTGTCGATGGGCACTGCAGGGTTTGCGGGGTGGGGGGGGGTGCATGATTTGTTCTGTCCTCAAGTGACCCCCCCACCCCCAGACCACTATGTTCCCACGTTGGGATGGCTGTGAGTTTACTCATGGCGCTGTGTCAGAACTTGCCCCCCCCCCAGTCCTACCTCCCAGCAAATGAGGCACCAAGGTGACGATTAGCTCGCTTCTCTCTCTTCCAAGACTCACTGTAATGAAGCAGTGATGACAGTGACTCATGCTGATCTTCCGCTGAATCATCAGTGTCTTTGGGGAGACCTTGAGTTCAGCGGGGGTGGGGGTGTGAACCTAATTATCCCCCTAATTATCCCCAAGCCCCACATCATTATACCTGTCGACACCCCCCCAGGCCAGTGATTATACCATTTGGGGCCTTTTCTGGTAGAGACATTTTCTTTCTTATTTTGGTATTATAACAGTGTGATAACACTTATTTCTTTCTCTTCCTTGAAGCATGTTATTCAAATGGCAGCACCCACAGCAGCCTCTATCCTCTAATCCCGCCTCCTCACTCACAGAGTGCAGCACCAGTAGCAGCCTCTAACCTCTAATCCCGCCTCCTCTTTCACAGAGTGCAGCAGCAACGGCAGCCTCTAACATCTAATCCCGCCTCCTCTTTCACAGAGTGCAGCACCCACAGCAGCCTCTAACCTCTAACTTCACCTCCTCTTTCACGGAGTACAGCACCTGCAGCAGCCTTTAACCCCGCCGCCTCTCACAGATTACAGCACCCATAACAGCCTCTAACTCTGCCTCCTCTCTCTTCCGGCCATCACAGAGGGCCTGGGACGGGAACCTCTGGGCAGCCCCTCGGCGAATCCAGCGCATGCAGGACTTCGTCCTGTGGATTGCCAATCTGCTGGAACGGCTGCTACAGTTCCTGAGGCAAAGATGATCGGAGGATCGCTGAGTGCCTCCCTACCCAGAACCCGGCAGACACGTAGCATTCCTGTACTCTGTAAATATGCAAATACAATGATCCATTTTCGAGGAGGACAGCTGAATTTCTTCCTGTTATGCTTCACCGTTACCTGGACCGAGTCCTTCTTTTCTTGGAGACCGAGGACAATTTTACTCTTCCAAACTGCTTGGATGGATGCAGCTGCAGGAATACTTTTAGACGGTGAAGGAGACCCACCACTCTGGTCTGACAACTCTGCCAGGACAGGAAGCTGTCACCAAGGAAACCAGGGCTGCTGTTGGACTGTGGGCTTTCCCTGGGTTTTGGATACACCCCCCCCCCCCCCCCGGCCTTTTCTGTAAATAAGCCTCCGTTTTGTTAAAGGCCTCTTCTCTTCTCTCATCTTTCCAGCGTTGCCTTCCTTCATTTCTTCCTTCCATCTATTTATTTTTCATTTTGTGTTTAATGTTCTCGTCCATGTACTCTAAATGTTTTTTTTTCTTTTGTTTAAAGTGGTATCTATCAGTAAGTCAGTCACTCAACCATTAAGACCAAGCCTATAAATACTGTTTTGCTGCCCAGAATCAAACCAGTCCTTGCCGTCGCGATGAATCCCACATTTTTCGTACATGGAGATTACCATACACATCTCTGCCAGACGGTGTCCTGTTGACACAAAGACATTAATGTAGGATCCCAGTCGCATGCAAAAATTTAACCTCGTGGTCGTCATTGACCTGCTTGTCAGTGAGACTGTTCTGGTTCCAAGTGCCTTGGTTCCCAGTCCAACGTGCAGAAGGTGCTTAGAAGATTGAGCCAAGACCTTCTACTCGGCTCAGGGGTCACATTACATGTTTTAGAAGCTGCTTCAGGGTACATCCACAAATCCACCATCTACCTCTGAATAAGTCAAATTTTTCACTTTGGTTTTAAAGAGATGCTCAGTGTTTTGTTGTTTTTAATATTTCTCTCTCTATGGGAATAGTGTGCGTTTACCCCTTGATGTGGTGGATGAACAGGCTTGCCCTTCAGAGGGGAGTGTCACCCATCCCCGTACATGCCGCCGTACCTGGGAGTGGAGTGCATCTGCACCAGGTGCGGTAAAGTCACTTAGACTTCGACTGGATGGCATGTGAATCCTCTTTAATATAACAGTGTTACATTTCGGTGTTGATAATTAATTACAATAACGGGAGGAATCAGCGTGGAAATTAAATCATGGCATGTGTTGGCTTAACGTGCGTGCTCTGGAAGGCATGGCTTTCGGATACCCTTCGTCGATGTTGAAGTTAAATGCCTTGTTTGGATGGTAGCCGAAGGTCTGGGGGGACCACATCGCTCATCAAGAGTGGGGGGTGGCAAATGGTGACAGAAGCTGGAGGAACAGGACTGTTGGTTCTTTGTGGTTAAACGTATGATGGTGTAAGGCCCCGCCTTCGGCGCGCGGCACCCCCCCACGCCATGCCGGCTTCCCGCCCAGCCCTCCGCTTTGGAGCGTCGCGATATACGGCTGGCCGCCGCTTCTTCCCCGATACCGTGGTCACTCTGCGGATCCTCTCGTTCAGATTAAAGGTTTGCTGGCAGATTGTTAGCTGTTATTTGCAGATATGGTGGTCAGCATGATTTTAATGTGGTTTTAATGTGGTTTCGTTGATGAATTTTAACATTAGCAGATGACTGTGACCATGGGACCCAGGTCTGTCGTTCCGAGTGACAGCCGCTGGCACCTAAGACCCATCCGTCTGAGGTTTCAGGAGTGACCCCCAGGGACACACTAATGGGGGTGCCTTCCAAACACGCATGCAAAGTATTAGCTAGCTGGGAGAGCGCCGATGCCTCTGGTCTCGGGCCTCGTTGCATCGCTGTGATATTGGGAGCCGCCTACTTCCAAGGAGGGCAGTGGACACTGGCCCCTCCTCTCGGGTTTCCGGAATGTGCTTAGAATCTTGTGATTGATGGAAACAGAAAGAAATAACGCAGCGGCATTTTGCTGCCTCAAATACAAATTTCTAAAGGGCATCTAATGGAAAAAAAAAAACAAGAACAACCGTTGCAGACTATAAGAAGGGCGATTTCATGGCCCTTATGACAGGCAGACCATCACATCGGTTTGTATGGTAATATGCTATCGAAGGGTAAGACATCAATTACCTCATGCCGACGTGCCCCCCCCCCCCCCAGCCTGGCAGCGAGCAGGACCACAACACACATGCATTGATTACTGTGTTATTCAACTAATTCAATAGCACTGAACATATGCAAAACGCTGATTTTATACCACTTTACAGGACCCAGTACAACTGTAGCAAAAACTTTTTTATCGTGTTTTTTATTTTGCACTGAAACTAAGGTAAGAATAGTGCAATACTGCTGTAAATGCCTGCATTTGATTTTGTATTAAAAATAAAATCTAAAGAAAGTAAAGCGGTTGTCTTGTATTACCTGAAAGAACTTGAGGTTACAGGCAGGATCTGAGCTGTGGTGTGTTCTTCCGGTAAAAATTGATGAATCATTGGCAATAACATTTGGGAATTAAAATGAGTTTTAGACCCTCCCTCTAATATCCATGAAGTGTCTGAGCTCAGGACTGGCTGGTCTCCGCCAGCAATGGTGAATCCCCGTCGCAAATATGGCGCTACTTCATCAGCGTGAGCATGTGAAATCCGGGGCATTCCAGACCTGGGTGCAAACATCACCAGATTATGACATATTACTCATCGCTCCAGGCTCTGCTCACTGCTTATCAAGGTGACCTCGCAGATGCATGAGTACACACTGCTGTTTTTTTTCTGCAGGTGCAGGGTGAATTCCAGAACACATGAGGGTTGAACGCTCTGGTTCCTTCTGGACTGCTGAAGGCATTTTTGCTTTTCCTTTCGTTAGTTTTACTCAGAAACGAACACAACGGGAGAAACGCGTACGCATGGTAACTGCAGGTCAGCACACCTGGACTGAATCTGTGCCGCTAGATCCTGAAGATCAACCATGACGGGATTTACCAGCTTCAGTCTCAACTACACTAACATCCAATGATACATGTAATAAGAATGGTGACACATGATGAGTGTATTCCACCCCCCAGCCCTGGGACAGCGATGACTACCATCATGGTGATGGAACAGCGGCTCTGCCTTCTGACATGCCGGCACCTCCTTCACCCCCCTTCTGCCTCAGTAATGATGCCCCCCCTTCCCCCCCCCCGGCCCCCTCTGCAATGCCCAAGCAGCATGTGTTATGAGGCACAAAGCCAACTGGTCCAAACCACGGGAAAATAAAAAAACAATAAATAAATGATTTGAAGTCCACAAGCCATGACGTTACCCCTGCCAAGAATAGACATGTGAAGTAGATAAGCTAAATATTCAACATGATTTCAGATTGAGTTCAGTGTCCTCTGTGGCATTCATTAGCCTCTTTCTTAGCCCCTTTGCTAACTCCTATCAACAGTACATTCACTGGCTTCTTTGTTAGCCCCTTCGCTAGCTCCTTCTTTAGACCCCTCATTAGATTCTTTATTAGCCCCTTCTCTAGCTCCTTCGATAGCTCCTTCATTAGCCTCTTTATTAGCCCCTTCTCTAGCTCCTTCAATAGCGCCTTCATTAGCCTCTTTGCTAGCCCCTTCTCTAGCTCCTTCAATAGCGCCTTCATTAGCCTCTTTGCTAGCCCCTTGGCTAGTTACTTTTTTAGCTACTTAGTTTGCGTCTTTGTTAGGTTCTTCGTTGGTCCCGTCCTCCCAGTTACACGGCCCCCCTGTTTCACTGCCCACATGATTGGTTTCCAGCCAGCCTTTACAGTCAGACAAAGGCCAAATTTTCAAACCTCTGGGCGACCAGGGACGGGCCTGGGGGGGGGCAAGGGGGTGATGACTAGGCCTAGCACAGCTCACAGAGCATCTGAGTCGTCCAGGCCACCCAGGGTGTGTCCAAAATCTGGATGAGATGCTGGAGGTTTACCACAAGGGACTCAGAAGAAAACCATTTAATGACCATATGAGTGGGATTTTCTCTGGGTTTAACCCCCCCCCCCCCCCTTCTCATTCAGGAAGAATGTCGGCCCGGCTGGCTCGCAGGGGTCTTCCTGCCTGCCGTTGTCCCATCGATGCTACGAATCGGCAGTCCCTGTGGCTCCGACCCCAAGAGGAGGCAGTCACAACAAACGGCAAACACTTCCTCAGAAAGAGTTTAGGGCACCAAACATGCACTGTTGTTGCTTTCCTTGTTTTGGCAAACAGAAAGGAGCGTTACTTTAACAAATGGCTCTTTGATTAACTGTTTGATTAATGTACAGAATGACGCTAATTACTGATTACTGATTTTTTTTTCCCCATTTCCACATCTCACAAATTTAAGGCCCCAAATTCATCACAGACTGACCTCAGTATTATTTAAAGGAAGTCAGTTCAGTTTTTTAAAAGCACACAGAGCGGATATGGTGGTTCCTGGGTTATCAGGTCCCGCCTTGAATTGCTCCTAAGACGTGTCCATAGCAAGCGGCGAGCGACGTGAGCGGCATCATGCTTCCTTGCCACGTCTCGAGCACACGGACACCGCACTTCCCGGCTCAGGACGCTCAACACGCTCTTATCTTGCGGTTCCGTGATTACCACACCGGGGCTTTGGGCCGGAGGAGGGATGTTCAGGATGCTGTGGTGATAGACCCCACCCGAGACGGTGACCAACAGACTTAACCATAGCATGTTTCCTTGAGGCCCGTACCCACTGTTATTTCCTGCTGGGGGGGGGGGGGGCAGTCACATGACACTAGGCAGGGTCGGTCCTCCTCCCCCCGGCAAACCAGCTGCACCATCAGAGGAACCTTCAGGACCATTGCTCTCTCCGCTGTGCACACAATCCCCATATCTGAGCCGGAGATGCGGCCCCATAGGGAAACGATCGGGAATGTACAAACAGGAGAGAGGAGTACAGAGAAGCCAGGACGGGCTGTTATGATGATGATGATGATTATTGGAATATTTTGCACAATTTGCACACTCTTGTGTTGTCCGTGTCACTGGTCTGATATTTACGTGCAATGGGAATATGTGTATTCTGACATATTTTAAATATATATACGTAAAAATCTGTTTTCATGAGTTACATGCCGCGTGGCCAAGCACCATTCATTATTATAACTTCTCTGTCTCTCTAAAGGTCACCAAAACGGGTCTAAGAAACAAAAACCAAGGCACATAAACGCAAAGTAACTGAAGGGAGCTCACATGGTACTATCCACATACTAAATAACATCTTAATAATTGTCGACGGGACTTGACGACGCCATGAAGTATTTTTCACAATGAAAAAGCAATTCATGGTTATGTTGCCAAATGCAGTCTCCCCCCCCCCCCTAAGACTTTATTGTCCTCATTTTGTATCCATATCCCACCCGGGACATTTTGCTTGTTATTCGTCATTCGCGATTACAGGTTACTGAAGTATATACATTTTGTTTAACGGTCAATAAAAATAGAGTGGAATTAAATTTTAGGATGAAAAGGAGCCCTCAGGGATCACGGGCACTTTTAGACGGCTGAGGAGCACATAACCAGCAGCTTTTCACTGCCGTCGTTAGCCGAGGCGCTGGGAGCCTCCAAAGGCCTGTTTATGTAATTAATATGGCTTCCAGCCTGCTTTGGCAGCTGATTCTGAATTCTCTCTCTCTCTCAAGCTCAGAAAGTCGACAACCTAAAGTGTTACTCCAAAGGGCCCTGAAAGATGCCTTTTCAAGAGGTTCTTACTTTATAAAATTACTTTATACATTTTTTTCTATACATTGCAGTGTTCAGGTGTAGGTGGCTTTCGTCTGCATGTGGTGCCTGATGATTGGTTTGAAAATAGTATACAAAAAATGAAGTTTATTTCCACTTGGTTTGGTGGGGGGGGGTGGACGTGGTTCATCGGAGGGGCAGCAGGATATCATGGGTGCCATTTATTCCCTCTAGTCGGTTACTCTGTGAGGATGGTCCAGATGCCAGCTTTCTGACATTGCATCATGTTTGCATCAACGCGACCAGAATGTGACCTTCCAATCCTGGGCCGGAGCGAGGGGGGGGGGGGGCGGAGCCTCCCCCTGTCAGCTGGATTCTATCACAACCGTTTTAGAGCTTGTAAACACATCATGGGGACCAAGGGAGGGCATCTACAATGCCCCCCCCCCCCAAAAGTCACCACCACATGTCAAATAACAGCGACAAGCTGCGAGGAATGAAAACAGCCAGAAAACAGCAGTAGATCTTACAGATGATGCGACCCCGAATCGATCGGACCGAACCGGACAAGATGCACCGTATCATAAAACCGATGGCACAGCAACCTAGTGGGATTAGACAATATTATCAAGCACTCGTTTATGTTTGCAGCAGTCTGTTAGTGATTTAGCCAGAAATTACCGCTGAGTGGTTTAACACACCCCAGATAATGTGAAGCTGCAGCGTATGGAGAAGTATGTATAGGGAGATGGCAGTAAACTTGGTGTGACATGAAAAAGCAGCTCATTAACTCCAGATAGTAACTGCTGCGGTTAGTGGAACAGCTGACCGCAGAGGTCTGACTTCAAAAACAAAATAGTCACTACGGCTTAAAAGCCAGCCGTGTCTTTGCTCCTCGGACCAAGAAAACATTCTGCGACTGTCTGCCGATTTGAGAATGCTACCGTTTATGTAAACAAGATTCATTAAAAAGGAATCCCTTTAATGAATGACTGGGGTGTGTTGGCTTTCATAGGACTCCAAGTCCCATCACCATATTTTCAGTCCAGCTCCCATGACAATAATGGCAGACATGGTGCAAAGTCACCTGGGAATTGTAGTCTGGGAGCGGTCACTGGCCTCGTCGGCTAAACAAGTGGTGTACGGTGGCCTGCAGTGGACTGGCAGCCGTTCTGCGCTGATGGCGCTGTGCTACGTGGGTGGGGAATGAGTCAAAACCGTCTTCCGCTGAGCGTTTCGGTGGCCAACACTTTCCTTTCTACTATGTCTCTACTTTCCCCCGGTCCTTGCCTTTTGCAGTGGACACTGATATTAACATCCATTACCCCCAGGGATCTGAGCCTGGCATTGAATGGATAACGCTGCATTCGCTGCAGCCAAGGTCAAATGGGGAGGAGCCAAGACCTCCATCTAGAACATTCTGTCCGCTCTGCCGTCGATGGTAACATACAAAGGAAGGTTCAGCCAGAAGAATGAATAGACCTTCGGGACGGTGGTGTGACCCGGCCCCCATCTTCAGGTTTTGTTTAACTTGGATCAGTTCTCGTCTAGCAAAAAAAGTAACAGTCATATTTTCCATTCAGCTGCAGCAGGTTTTGAAGAAGCTCATCAAAACCCACCCCCCTTCTCGGGGGCGCTTTGGTGGTCCTGTCGAAGACACACGGAGAGGAGCATCTCCTGCCCCCAGCTACGTGAAATCAGAGGCTTCATACTTTTCCATTAGTCCTCATGCTGTTAGCATTACAGAAGGTGCTCTTCGTAGACTCACTGTCTCACAGCTTTGCTGTTACCTCTCCTGTGAAACTTGGTTCACCTACACACTTCCTCCAGGTAGCGCGCCTCTGCCGACGCTGACAGAGGTGTCTGGCACCCCAATTGCAGAAAAAAAAGAAATTCACAAGGTACTTCTTGTACAATTTCCCAGCGACGCCCAAGGGTCACCTAACCAGACATGTCGCACAAGGGAAAAGTTGCCTGATTATCTCGCAATGACTACAAACATTCAAAATAAGAGGAAGTGATAAGCGGCATCTTCTTTCCAAGAAAAATGTCACTACAAAGGCTTAATATTGGGTGGCTGGCAGCACGGTGACTCAAAAAGGCTTCCTCCTTCAATGGTGACACGCATTGTTCAGGTGGCGGATGCCCTCGCGGACGATCCCTGCCCGCTGGTGGCGGTTTTTGAGACCTGGGCGACGAACCCGCGAACGCTGAAGTTACTGTCTGGCAGGATTCCAGGTGCTCAGTGTAAACAGCACGGACCTGCCTGGGACTCACCCTGACTCAATGAGTCACCTGCCTCAAGTAGCCAGCCAGTCGCTGGGCTCTTTATTAGCTGAGTAAAGCAACGCAAATGGTCCCCTGGCATGGAAACTGGTGGGGTCTGAGTGATCTGCAGCTATGAGTGACCACAGCTCACTGCTACAGAGTAACAACAGCCAGCTGGGGGGGGGGGGGGGGGGGGGG
>JAABNX020000070.1:2758744-2785132 GCA_015163995.2 Mormyrus lacerda | reverse complement strand
TTTGTGTGTATATATATATATATATATATATATATATATATATATATGTGTGTGTGTGTGTGTGTGTGTGTGTGTGTGCGTGCATGTGTATATATATATATATATATATACACATGCAAACACAACACTCTGTGTCCTAATATACATGCTACCCTTCAGATTGTGGTATTTGGTCAAATTCAGTAGTCATTTAACACCTTGTCAGCGAGTTTAAGATGTATGGTCTGCTCCTGACACTGCCGCAGCGGTACAAAGGACAACGCAATTTGCACTTTATCCAAGGTGCAGGAAAAGCCTATATTTATCAGCTGTCCAATTAAATGGATTGAGTCCACTTTAAGAAATTGATACGTTAAGCTTAGAAAGGAAAAAAAAAGCAACAGACATTGGTTCCGTTACGTTATTCTGGCGGTTTGTGGGGGATGATTAGTAAATGTCTGCTGTTTGTTGAAGCCGTAACCAGACAAAGAAAAAGCACGTATGACCTCTGGGACTGGGGCTTAATCACTGTCTGCATCCATCACGCTGTGGGCGGAAGCGTCTGATCTACGCTGCTGAAGCTGCACCGGCTGCGTCCACAGGTGAGGCACCGTGGACTCTCCGCTTAAGAAAACACTGTTAGTGAGAGGATCTCCTGGCATGCAGGCCAAGAGCTCTGGCGTGCACAACATCACAGATACACTGTGGTTTTGACAGGTTTGCCTCAAATTTGTGACTGCAACTGCCCCCCTAGCTCTGACCCTAAAAGTCAGACCTGTAATACATTGCAAAAACAAGAGGTCAGGTATGACTGTTACTACCAGGGTTAAAGGTCAAACTGTAGTCATGCACCCATAAGTGCCTGCCACTGTTTCTAACTGAATATGGTTGAGTTAAATTAGTTTTAAATTCACATTATAAGTGACACTAAATTAAATGTGTTCATCCATCCATCTATCCATCTGTTTGGATCCTGGTCATGATTGTGGGAAAATAAATTTACATTTGACTTCATATTATTGCTGACAGACAGATTTCAATAAAGGACTTGGTAAATGGCCATCTTCCACAACTACTGCTGTCATATGCAGAAACAGAAAGTTAAGCAAAACCACATCAAACCCCAATTTTAATGGCCGAAATACCGCCAGGCGATATCACTGAAGATGCTGCTCAGTCCAAGTGGATCCTGGTCGGGTCTAATCATTTTACTGCCTTGATATCATGATTGCAGAGGCACATGGTGCCAAAATGAGCACAGGCATGAAAAGACACCAATGGAAAGAGACAGACTAAACTTTTAGTAAAATATGCAAATAATCCATCTAAAGTGGACTGACAACAGCTCACTGAGAGTCAGCATTATTTTAAACATATAGAGCATTTTACGTTTGGTGCATTTTAGGCTCAGGCTGAGAAGACAAAGAAAAGTTTCCATTTTCCCGAAATTTAGGTCACTTAATAGAGCCGTTCTACACCTATCGTCTGCCTTAATATATGCGGCTGAGAGCAAGACGGAGGAAAGCAAAACATATCTTGACGAGCTGGCAAAATATGGTTAAAAATAGAACCTCGGTAAACAAAACAGCTTCAAACAGGAAGTGAGCGACTAATATTGAGTGTGCTGGTTTATTTAAAAAAAAAAATAAATAAAAAAAAAAATATATATATATATATATATATATACTAGTACAAAAAGTCCTCCAGTTCCATTCTGATGGGAAACCTTGAGAGTCACTGTGTCAATTGAGCTACACAAATGTGTGTGATGCACTGAGAGTTAAAATGCAACCAGCAGGGATTATACACAGTACTGACCATTCCCAGGAACTTTTTCTAATAATGACATCATAATTCCAACTGTGATCTAAGAGTTCGAGATTCGCTCAAGCCCTGAATGACATCATATAGAGTGTCAGAAATGCCCACCTTAATTGCAAAGTAATAAGTATGCAAAGGGGAAAAACATAATCCCCTGAATGAAAAATCAATCTCTTGTTGCAGTTGAATAATTTTATATATGCATGTAGCCTCATATAATTATAAGTACACAGTTACCATTACACAGCTTATGTCCAACTAGCAGATACTGTGGATATGTCTGTTTTTACTTTCCAGAACAATCTTCTCTCAGTTTAATCGCATGTTTGCACAGTGAGCTAAATTCACTCACACAGCATGTGCTTCCAAAGAATAATTTAAAAAATACCTGAGAACAATTTTGCAACATACTAACATGCATGTCCTTCTATAAAAATAAAACAGAGAAACACTGAATTAGGACCTGTAAAAAAGGAGAGAGAAAGAGACAGAGAGAGAGAGAGAAAAAGTAACTTGTTTTTTTTTACATAAGCATTTAAAGATTTTCCTACTGAAACTTGAGTGGGTTGTGAAAGAACATTTTCATAAGGTAAATTTCCCCTCCACAGCTATATTATTATCACCCAATGCCATCAAGGTTTCAGAATGACTTTGTTGTATATATTTATTTGAAAAACAGCCATTAAACAAGTATAGCAAAAATCTGATCATTTAATTCACTGCATCATTTTATAGCTGACATTCCTACATGGTGAAAATATTCAGCCTTGGGTGGCCACCACTGCACTGTAAAATACTGACAATTACATCACAAACTGATTTTTAGTTCTTGACCCATTTCCTGTGGTCATCAGTAATATTTACCAAGAAACAAAGAGTGACACATTACCAGTGTGACTTTGGGCAGGATGACATTATAGAAATGTATCGGGTTTGCTATTTTCATTAAGTAAATAGAACAAAACAAGCTTCACCAATATAGAGAACTGAATCATGGGAAATTATGAAAGATCTCAAATAAGCACAAAAAATGTATATATCCTTTATCTGCATTTTTTTGCTACAATGTCATAATTAGTCAGATGTCACGGTGTTGGAGATAATCCTCTGATAAACTCATGGCAGCCAAAGGGAAGCTGCTTTGGTTACTACTCCCCTTTTCTGAGAAGCCAAGCCTCGAGCTGGGCTGCATTAACACAAGTTTATATCTGAAAATTTAAACATAAGTAAAACTTATTGACACTGAACTCAGAGGAAAATAAAAGCTATTGTCTGAGCATCAAGGTTGGATGTAAACAAAACCAAAACAACCGCAACAAAAAACTGTTAAAATACCTCAAATTTAAATGTCATTTAAAGAGAGGACATCCCCCCCCCCGTGTTGTTTAAAATGAGCTTCTCGATGCAAAAGTAATTAAGATGATAAAATGTGATGCTTGGCATTTGGTAATCTAGATTACACTCAGACATACACTCCTACGTGTAACTAAACCCAAATATCAATATTGAAACTCACACGCAAAGAAAAAGAAAACTAAAGAAGGATACCACATCGCCCCGCAAGGTCCAAACTCATCCTCCACAGACACACTTGATGTGAACAAAAATCAGCCATACAGCAGCGATCTCCTCACTGAAAAACTGTGTCATTTTTTTTGCACAGGAAAACCCATTCTTGTGTGTGCATTTATCGGTAAACGATGGAAATTTTAATACTGCAAAAAATGCATGAACAGATCTAATTAATTTGCCAAGAAACACCTACAGATTTGCCTACAATTTTAAATATATAATTGCAGTAAAATATAGAATGTTTTACATATTTTAACTGCCTGAAACAAAATGATTTAATTGGGACTTTCTTCATTTCCAAAAGAGCTGTTTTGTTGTTATTTATTATTTCTGTTATTATAAATACTATCATAAATTTCATGTACAAATTAGTGCCACCAATCTGACAATATAAAGGTTCTGCTTTGCCTTTGCAGCCGGCTCACTGTGGCCCACTCACTGAGTACTCAGTCTGCATAAAACACAAATGACAAATTATGAAACTGATCCACACACATCAGTTTTTTGATTTAAAAAAAATTCTTCAGAGACAATTAACTACAGCTAACCTCCCCTGAATGTAAGATACATGACTAACCTCAAATGCTTGCATTTTGAGAGGGAAACATTTGACACAGGCATTTTTAAATATTCTTGTCAATTCTAAACATATGGGAACCGGTTCCATTTTGGTTTAAGCTTGTGCAACTTCACAAAGTACAAACACTATATACTATAATTATACACTTTAATATAATATATAGCTTAGTGCATATAAGATTAACAAAGTCCTTGTGAAGGACATGCAGTGTGTTCACTGTGGCAGTTTATAGCAGTCTCACTAGTTTTAAAAAAACTTTTAAAATGAAAATAAAAAAAATAATAATATATCTCTGTTTAATAACAGTAAAACTGGCCAAAATTATATTTAACTTCTTAGGCACTCTGAGTTGAATAAAGATAAGAAATTGTTGGCACTTTATAAACTTGAAAGATTATACATTTTTACTTTCAAATACAACCTGACTACTTTTCAGTTTTTAGTTTTAGTAAAAGAAATTATAGATCTGCTGTTCTGACAAGCAGATGGACTGATTTAAATGCCTCCACATTTTTGAATAAACATACCAAACAGGCCAAAGTATGACATTGTTTACTTAAAACAAATATGGATTTTCAACACAGGATATGTTAATGAAGTACAGGAAAAAAAAAAAAAAAATGACACGAGAATGAAATATGTGAAAATGCAGAATGCAATTTTTAAATTTTAATTTAAAAAAAAAAATGGACAGGATGCTCAAGTTTTCTTGTATAAACACTGAGGTTATAAATTAACTCGATATACCTGAAAACAAAACTGAGAGAAGGCATGTGGGTTTCAGAGAGACAGCAGAGTCATGAGGCAATATGCAAGGGCAGCTCTCCAACTTGCCAGTCTGACATTTACACATCCTATGTGCTCCATTTGTGCCACCTGTATGCTCAGCCACGGCCCACGCTGATCCTGATATACCCCTTTTACTTCAGCACGTGATGTTTACTGTTTATAATCTTGGCTCCGTCTCTCCCTCTCTTGTTATCCGAGTTGTTTTCAACTTGTGACCTACCTTACAAACTCACAATAAGCGCCTCCTCACAGCAAGACAGCAACAAAATCAGCTTAACGTCAGTTTTATTCACCAAGGTCAAAATTTATAGCGCACTTCCTGTCAGAAAGCAGGCATGATTCTAGTCATCAGTTTCCAGTTTAATATTACAGAAGGTGCTTATTTTAAACAGTAACAGAACAATGACATAATCATCTACAAGAGACAGGCAGAATCATTCATTATTTTAAATGTCATATAGTTCTGTCAGGACTCTGCCTTCTTTGTCAGTTTGTATAAATCTGTATTTACATTTCTGTATGCAAAACTGAAGGTGACTGAGAGTAAGTTTCCATTTCACAGTGAAAAATTGAGTGAGAAGCTGACACATCCTCACCAGAGAGACAAGGCGGTGCTGGATGCCCGATCTCTTTATCCCAAACCATGCAAAGGTCAGAGGTCACTGACTGAAAACTCCTGTCATACTCTCCAAACAGAAGCATCAGGATTGTATGAGTGTAGTTGGAAGCACGTCGCTGTTATGTTTGTGGCATCATGTGACATGATGACTGGCGTCGGAAGACCAGGCCTGATGTGAGTGCTGAGCATGAATGAATTCCCGTGATGTTGCTATATGACTGCGAGATGTAAAATCGAGACGATTAGCCAAGCTTCACGTGGTTTCACTGTACACGAGTGTTTCACAACACACTAGGTTTCTGAGCCGCAGTTTGAAAAATCTGTCCCTTGGCAGTGACCGATTGACAGGAAACTGAGATGTTCAAGAAGAAAATACCAAATGATGAAGTCCACAGCAGTTTCACTCTACCTCAGTGCTACGTCACAAACGTATTGGGGCGGGGGGCTGCGGCTCCATCACACTTGGACGCCGTCAAATCTCTCTGGTCTATCAGCATACGGCATAAAGCAGTCTTAGAAATACGTTCAGCCTCAGTTAGGATGTCCCCCCTAGCATGTCCCACCTCACATGCTGCCACATGGGGCTGCTTACACAATCTCGCCTAGAATGACCATATTGGTATCGCCCACCCCCAGCTGGCTCCGGCATCACTGTACGCAAGTCAAACAATAGGGCAGAACTGGTCACCATGAGAACTGGGGGAAGTTGCTGTCTTAGGTTAATAGTTAATGAAGTGCAGAGTTTTATACACTTTCCAAAAAAATCCTTGTATATCAAGAAGTAAATGTAACGGCAGTGAACTATGTTTCTACTACAGAGAAATTTATATATATATAGCGTGTGCATGTATTAGGTGTATGTTGTATGTGGCACATTAGGGGCTTATAAATATTTTTTTATCTCAAATTCAATGACAATTTGACCCCTGAGTTGAGAAAAGAGAAACAGTTATCCTACTGTCAACATAATCTGCAAAAGTTTTCCCGTACTTTCCGAAAACTGCCGGGATGCCCGCCGGCCGCCCCGGGTCCCTCCGCGCCGCGCGCTTGTCCGGAGGCGTCGCGAGCGCAGGAGCCGCGGCATTTACGCGTGGCCACAGACTCATAACGCAAAACTAAACCAAAGCAGAGGCATTAACATCTCGCACGTCTGTATATCACTCACAATTTCACAACTAAACGGCGTGTTTTGAAAACCGTATCATATTTTTTATGTTATCTTGGGTAATCTGAATTGTTTATTTCACATTTCCATTTCAAAACGTAACTAGCTTCGAATTATGACAATACAACCCTTTCCCTTTATGAAATTAAAAGCTTTATATACGATTTATATACGTATTTTCAGTTAGACAAAAAGAAACGTTTCTGAAACATATTATATTGTTCAGTCCTTTAATAGCAAAACTGTCACTATAGTTTCCGGATTACTTCGTTCTTAACAAAGCCCAAAATTTCTTTGCAACATGAATCACCAAGCTAGACACCACGCGCTGTCCAATGAGAAACAGTAAAAATAAAAAGTGGTCTTGTAGGTACTTATATAGATATGCTCTTCCAGCAAAACGACAGAAAAGCAACCGGACAGTGACCTGAAAAGTTGTACCCCACAGACCGAGAAAAGACTGCCCATCTGTATTATCGGCGCCCTGCCCCGTCGGAAACGTCGGAACCCGGCAAAACGGTCCACGCGTTTACCGGCTCCGCTCGCCGCTTCGGCTGCGCCTCCATCCAGCCGCCCGCTGCAGGTCCCCGATGTCTAAAGCGCATCCGCGACGCCGCCGCTCTTTTAACCCCGCCGACGAGCTCGATATTTTCCAGTGACTAAGAATGAAATAAGTGAAAAGGATAAGCATCTTTTTGGCGATAACCACAAGTCGTGGAGCTGTGGTGGAAGGCTGAATCACACACAGGCGGCAGAAGCCGGGACGACCGACATCTACGGTTTTTCCTCCGGGCGGATAGTGCTCGGGGTGGGGGGGGGGGGGGCTTCGGGCACCTGGACTCATTGTGGGGCGCAGGATGCTGCGGAGGCGAGCTGGTCCGCACTTTTACCCAAATGCCGTCCACTTGTTGCATCTAGAGCCATTTCAACATTGAAATTCCTTCACATAGACCAAATTGACGCCTTTTCTAAAATCCTTACCACCGCAAATGGATTTTCTCCCGCATGTTTAACCATTTTAATATATATTTTTTCATAGTTCATCTTGTATGTATTGTCTTGCATGTATCGTGAATGCCCCCGTGCAGTCACCCCAACCCAGTTTGGGTTCACTTGTGTACCGATGGGGGGTACATTTCACAGGCAGCTAGAGGCACTCTCCAGTTATCACCAAGTGACCCCGACGCCATTAAGCTACCCTCCGTGGCCTAGTTTCGGAGTGAAGGTGCCCGTGGGCGGCCGGTTCACGTCAAGGCGAGCTAACTCCCAGTCACACCGCCGGAATACGCGAGCTGTGTGATGGGGCACTTTCACGCAAAACCCCATGTACACAAAGCAAAACATTTTCAAATGCATAAGCCCATTCAAAGCAAAAATACACACTCTTCCCATATTTCTAATGTTACAATATACCTCCAATTTTAACAATGCAGAATTAGCAATATAAAGTGAAAACAATCATTTCTGAAAACATTATTTTGCACCAACTCATGCAATTGCGAAAAACATCTTTCTCCAATCCACAATTTTCAGAAACAAGCCGTGAGCGTATTATCATTACCCTCTTATCACACAGGAAGCCTTGGTATACACCGTGACATTTAATTAACTGTTTGTTCAGAAACAAGAACAAATAAACAGGCTGTCAGACTTTCAGATGTGTGCGATATGTGCACGTTGACAGTGCCTGCAAGTTATGGCAAGAGTTTATTTCAGGGCGACCGATCTCGGGGCAAAATGGAAAGAAAAAAAAAACACGGACAACAATCGGTCTCCTAAGCATGGTTTTGGAGAACAAATTAACTTATAGTCATTGTCAAGTCAGTGGTACCAATCCAGTGCTTTTGTCCGTTTAAAGCGGTTTAGGTGGAATATACGGCGACGGACACTGCTCGAAATACCGGTCGTGGGAAAAGTACAATTTGTGGCCAAAGACAATAAACAGAAAGAATCCTTCCACTATGTGCATGTATGTCACGAGGGCGATTAACTGTAATACACAGGACCACTTTTTATTTTACCTTCATCTTATTTATTTGGGTATACTCTTCCATCTTACCGCACCCCATATGAACACTTTGTGAATCTAAAATCTGTGTGAGAGAAAACAAAATATAGGTTACGAATAACCCGTTACCCACGCGCACGCTTAAAAAATGTTTTTAACATATTAGGCCTAACACACTCTTACTTTAATTTTTCAAGTCTTGCTTTTTCGTATGATTAAGGCAATTTTAACATATATATATATATATTTTAATTATATTACATCAAAGATAAGTGCATTAAAATATAATTATAGTTGTACAATGATATTATGCGGTGAATTTCTTAATCAAGTAAATGAAACTAATATGGTTACCGATTGTGCATGTTTCCTTTTGTTATTCATGGTGCGCTTCACCACAAAAAGCAAAAGAAGTCCGAAAATGACTAACGATGTTACACACAGGCTGAATTCCCGCTGCACTGCACGGCACTAAAGCCTGTAATTACAAATTTAACTTTGATCTAAATTTAAAATCACCTCCAGGCTTCACAACACATTTGGGTTGTGATAAAATAATTTACATCAAAACTGATAGAATTCAGACATGATCGTGTGTATTTGCATCTTAAGTAATCTTTCTACCACTCGTGTCGGTTTCAGGATAAACAGTCTCAATCGAAATCAAGAGAAATGTAAAAACATTTAAATCGATTTCTATTATAAATCACAATTATCTAAAAATATACAAGAAAGAAATACGTAGAAATAAGGCAACACAGTCACTAAATATATATTTTAACAGACATTTCACTAATTATTGGTGAACAATTAGGAAATAAAAGCACGTTTTCCTTTTGGATATGCAGTTTTAAGGATTCGATATAAGTTTTAATTTTCACAATATGATTAAATTTAATATTGCAAAATTTAAGACTTTTATAAAATGTATTTTGATTTTATGTATTTTTAGGAATATATCTTATTAAAACTACAGAAACAAAACTTCTTTGACATATGATGTGTGTTACATATACATATATTGTTTTTTTTCTTTTTCTGAAAATATTGATCACCACACCTAAATACGATTTGTAACCATAATCTTAAGTAATTAAGGAGAGATTTTAATAATTCACTCGAGTAATGTATTTAAAGAGGAAAAACTTCCCGCGAAGCATTTGCTTGGGTTTTTAAGTAGTCTATAAGGTGTATTTGTAGACTAATGCCTCATATTTCTGATGAAACAAAAACAGGGACGATAAGGTCAATATGAAAGCAGCACCGGTTTTCTCAGGTATCACAACTCCTTCAGACTGGTTCTCTGGTGTGGCGAGAAACTAGAGCATTGAAGTAGGCGGCATCGCAAACTGCTTTTCTCCATTTGAACCGACTCGACCGACATAAATACGAAATGCAATGGAGTGGGCCTGAAAGATCAGCCAAACCAACACTCTCGTCAGTGAAGCGTGCCAATCTATCGTTTCATGAACGCAGACTAATATTTTTAAAAACACAACTGTGGGAACAAAGTGTTTTCCTATTTTTCATTGCTCGTACAAGTCCCAAACAACAAACTACCGGTGCGATTATTTCTTTATCAACACCGCCATCTACTGGCCATTAGAGCAATCACACTACCCTGAACGGTCTTTAGGCCTTGTTATTATAGCTGTACTTTTACAATTGCCTCATAATAACTGTAAGGAGGGACACTGGTAGGACAGTTTGACACAGATATTTGTTCTTTTGTGTTCAGTAATCAATAACCAAGGAGAATAATAAACAGGAGACACCATTTTTAATTAAATTCTAACCTTGGGGTTTAGTACTCTGCAGATACAACACAATTCTTATAACTGGACAAATCTGAACGAAACACAGAATCCTGAAATCGGTCTTGTAAGTTACAACTTCCAAATTAATGCCACAGCTGTTTTGCAAATGCAAAGCAAGAAAATGTTCACCCTGCTCAATAATCGGTTTCTTAAAAATTCTATATTTGTATACATCTGTAATCATGTAATATTTGAAGATGCAGAAGTACACCTCAGTGAAGACATCTAAACACTACTGCTTTCTGAACAGAAACCTGAGTAACACAAAAGTCATCTACATGTAGACTAATTGCAGACTAACACCTCACATTTCTGATAAGATTTTAACAACTCTGAGCTATTAGTTCAGTTCTCCCCAAACGAGATTGATGGGCCGAATGACCTCCTCTCGTTTGTAAATTTCTCATGTTCTTACGTAGATTATGTCCGCCTTAGAACTGAAGAGGAATACTATCATAACATGAACTAACCAGAACAAATAACAGGCATCTTTAATGTGGTATCATATTAAATCTCCCATACTTCAATACATACTTTTTTTTACAAGCCTCAGCTTGAATGCAGATATATCTTTTGTGAGCCCTATAAATGATCACCGTACTTTGCCGTTAATTTTACATTGCGGCACCCATTAGCGGTACCCAGTGCAGGCATATGCGGTATGACATAATAGTATCGCTCTCGTTTCCCCCAGCCCGCACAGTCCTTGGGGGATGCTGTGAATGCGGCTGCGTTGGTGGGGACGCCACACGGAATCGGACTCCATCTCTGGGAGGTAATCCCCCACCCACAGACGACTTTCCAGCAGAATAAGTGAAAAACTCGGCAGCGTCTCTGTCAGCATCACATAAGCGAGAGGCGAAAAGGCTGCCAGAAATCCCTGCTTTTGTTTAAATTATTCAGTCAGTCCTCTGCTGGGCTTCGCAGTCCACGGTTCTGGCTAACCTACATGGCAACCTGCCGTAGTAAATAACAGCGTAAGAAATGGATCGTCAACCTGTCCGAACGCAGACAGACGTGCCCGCAGCAAGACTCTCCTGTGCCTGTGGGTAAAGAAAAATAAACTACGCCATGTTGTGAAATACCTCGTTGTGGTAAAATTTGCATTTCGCAATGTCCATCAGAATTTGATATAGACTTGACCCCTGGGAGCTTACAGAATATGTGCAGATCACATTCAAATGTGCATTTTACATAGACCTATTCAGCAGTTTTTTTTGTCCAAAGTGATGAACAAGTGAGGCAAATAGCCCATTACAGACATATGCACTGTCAAGGAGTCAACTAGGCGTAAGTGCAGCCCGGCTGATCTTCCAGGGAATGTCCAGGTACAAGAGCAAGCAGGACTGGAGCAGGAGCTACACGACAAGATCTAACAGAGCAAGAACCTAATAAGACTATTCAAGGACCAAAGGGTCTCATGTTCCAACACATGTAATTTACATTTACTTTTATTTTTAAGTTTTATATATTTTCTAATGAGTAGGATATGTAGTTAGAAGTCGGACAGATGCAGTATTTTCATTTACATTTCAACTGAACTGAAAATGATGTAATTTAACAATATTTAGTCAACAAAGGGTTATGGCTGTCAATCTACATGGAGCTGAAAATACGCTCAGAAAAGTAACACTGCATAGATTATAAACTGTGAAACTGTGAAGTCTCCTCAGTCTATCGTACAATAATGCGCATTTAAAATATGATTCATAAACATACGCTGTAAACGAAAACTTCTGTCAGACACAGCACTGCGCCTAGCCTGTTACGAGATCCGTTTGGCACAGAAAGCCGTGAGCGTTTGGGTGGATCGCCACAGAGCTTTCAGGGGGGGCGTCCAGCCCTCCCGCTGCTGTCCGTGGGTATAAACCCACACAGATCCTGCTCCACTCCGGAGGCGCCGAGATGTCTCATGAGGTGCGTCCAACGAGCCGATCAGAACAAAGGAGAGTCTCACTAAATTTATTCTCAAATTAATAATGTGCAGGCAAGACACATTCATCATGTCCTCCTGATGAAATAATCATATTCGTAAAATGTATTTACATATTTAGCTGTGCTCAAATTATGCTTTATTGTATATATGTAAGTGCCTTTATCTTCCTGTTTACAGCTTATGGTAACTTGAGGCCTTTTTTGTGGAGGAATCTACGCTGAGTAAGGTTTTATTTATGTAAGACTTCAAATGCTACGCCCTCTACTGTCCTCTGAATTCCGGCATCTCTGAACAGACCAGGAACACTCTGCCCTGTACTGAGATTTATAGCTTTTTCTAAGTTTGTCTATCTCTACATGCCAAGAGACTTACAGCTTAACTCTAACAAGACAGGATACTAAAGCAGCCCGCGGTTCTTCTTTCTGGTACTGTTACTGTGAGCCGCATGTCATTCAGCAGTCAAATCTGAACGAAGGTGTGGGTAAAAGCCACGACCTCATCCGTGAAATTAGCCCTGGACCTGATCAACAACCAATCAGATTTATGGCTGTGCAGGGCTTGGCACAGCTGTTGAGTGCAAGTCAGACATAGTATTCATCCCTAATTAACAGTGGTGGTGAGAAAGGTTAAAGGGCACACGCCGATTGTTGTCCATGGTATGAGGGGGCAGGGGGGACGGTTTTTGTGAAAGTAACACTGAAGAGCCCTACTAGCAACCCAGTGTTTGTCCTAGATAACTTTCAGACATCAAGGTGCAGTTGCTAGCCACTCCAGCAGTGGGCGCTAAGAGGATGTTCCACCCATGCTCACAGACATGTGCCTGTCTGCCCCCTCTCTCAGCTGACTGCCAGGGCAAGAACAGCGCCGGCTGCAGGCACCGCAGTGGAGGAGGCACCCGATGCAGCGAAAGCGCGCGCAGGCAGCACCTTGCTCCGCCTCTTTACCGGCTGCTAGTAAATCAGCGCCATAGTTTGACCAATCAGCTGCTGAGCAGCTTGCTAGTCATTCACACTACCTGGCCTGACATCTGCAAGCAGCAGCATTCCACTGATGCACACGATTACACGTGGAGACACGTTAGAATGACTGTACAAAGGGTTAAGAAACTGTACAACTAAGATTATAAAGTGAAACCCGCGTTCAGCCTGAGGTATCGCAACGTGCTCAGGTAACACAAAAACACGCCATTAACACATATGGCCCTTTTCCAGACAGTAATCTGGCATTTTCAATCATGTGCCGACTTCTGCACGAGCAACTCAGAAGTGAACTCGAATTAAATGACGATTTTCAAAAGCGTGCTGCCGCGTTATCTACCTAACGAAACAACCTCAGCAGGAAGTGATGGCTCATACTTACTGGTTATGCAGATAATTCTGACGAATAAATACCGTAAATATTGATTAGAAATTTTACTGTTAGCTACTTAATATGAAGCGCTTAAGCAGGGGAAAAGTATTCAGAACACCAAAATAGCTCATTTAAAAGGCAAATAAAGTTTAAAAGAATTTTGGTTTATCATGTTAAAATTTTAAGCTGATGAGTATTTGACTGTGAGTTCTAATATTCTGTCCATTCTAATATTACCGTGATAAACGAATTTTAAGCAGCATTAACCCACAATATCATACGATTCTGAGTCTGAATACCCTTCGTCCCTGGGACCCTCCTTAATGCTGCCCCACACCTCTCAAAACCCCGCAAACAGTGTGTGTGTGTATATATATATATACATATACATATACATATATATATAATATACACACAAACAATAATGTATAGCTTTACATTACTTTAACTGAAAACATTAAACTAGGCATTGAAAGGAACTTAAAAGCCTTAAAACTGTATTTAAATATTTAATTCACCTCCAGTGTAGCTTTTCCCATCACCCTGACCAGGATGGAGGGCAGATGGATAGATAGACTACTTTAGTTTTTTTCCTGCAATGTTCAAAATATAGATTTTATGAAGATTATATAAATGTTACAGGGATAAGCGTGATTAATAAAGGGGAACTTTCAAAACACCACGGCAGAGATATAAAAGCCCTCAGTCCAGTCCTGTTATTCAACGTGTTATTCAAATAATAACAAAATAATAATAACAATAATAATAATAAAATTATTTTCAGTATAAACACAAGTAGGCAACCACTCCAAGCCATAAGCCCTTCTGCTGTGAATATTTAATTAGCACTTTATTCATTCATATCAGCCAAAAAATAAATGAAAAAATAACCACAAGTAGTTGATGGGATCTCATTACAGTAAAATGACTAAAGACCCCAACTCAATCGTGCAATAAAAAAAAAATGCCAGCTCACAGACGGTGCCTTTAAGCAATCAGTCAGGAAGCTGCCTGTCTGTCGGCGCCTTTTCCACGCCAGCTGCTGTACTCACATGCTGCGGGACGGGAGCATCCCAGGTTCGCTCCGGCTGCACGGCCCCTTGGACTCTGACCTTCAGCATGCGGGGCAGACTGCCCGCCTTCCAGTTAATGTGCCCGCAGCACTTGCAGCTCGCCGGGCTCCGGCACCGCGTGGGGAAACCCAGAGAGTCTGCCAACTTGAATATTGCAGACGAAGAACCAGAATGTTGCTCATTTGCAAAGTGCAAGACAGAAACATCGAGCTGAGCAGCTGCGCGTCGCCTCAGCACGCAGATGAGAGGTAAAGCGTACATCTCAGAGAGACCATAAGCAATCCATTGCCTCTTTAAAAACTTTAATTACACACAAATGCATGGTTCTCTCATAAATACTCCCTATATGCCAGCCATCCATCCATCTATCCTTCTGTCTTACCTTTTTTAAGACCTTTTTAGCCTATTTGCTGAGCACTTACAGACCATTGCAGACACTAGACCACTGTGTACGGCCTGTCATGATGATGCAGACGTTTGGCCCCAGAAGGAGGGAACCCATGAAAATATGACCAGAGTGCTTCAGTATGATGATACGCGACTTTTTGAAGATGCCCCCTACCCTTTCCCTGTACTGAAGTGTGACTTTGGTGTGAAACGCACAGACTCATGGCTCATGTCTTCTATTCCTTAGCAACAGCATGCTGACTCATCTCAGTCAACGGTGCCCACGCAGAGCAGAGAGCTCCACTGACATTGGGCTGGTGCCAATGTGGGCGGGGAACGCAGCTGAGTTACAAAAAGTTTAGTTATAAAACCATCTTTGGTCCATCTGTCAGTGCTTACCGTAAGTGGGTTAGTCTGCAGGTCACCGTGTGCAGGAGGAGCTGTCGGCTGTGTGTCACACCATCATGGTGACGTGTATCTACTGCAGGGTCACACTGACGTTTCCTCCAACCTCTTGCCCCCAAGTACGCCTCATATAAGCCGCAGCCTGATTTAAACATCTATTGACTCTGCTGATCGCACAAGCAGTGAAATGAGAGCCCCAGTACGTGCCGAAGGATAAGGGGCGTGCGATCCCGCTCAACGGGGAAGCGACCCAAACGTGACGTCAGGATGTGCGCAATGGTGACCCAGAAGATCCTGAACTGACAAACAACCCCTCACGTAAAACCATAAAACTGCAAGACACGACTAGGCTTCTGAATATCAACGTTGACAGAGTCTACTTCAGTGTACAGGACACATTCACCATGATTGTAATAAAACTGTTGGTTAAGTATCTCATCTACCAGCCTTCATCATCCACCTGGCATGTCAACACTCAGCAACAAAGAGGGCTGGAGAAAAACACCCAACTTTGCTGATTTTTTATTTGAGCGGGTAAATGTTCATTATTTCCCACCAATCAAATGCACCAACTTCCAACTGAATCCATGTCCAGGGTTAAATCCAAAGAGAGTCCATCCATCTTTTTTCCTGTAGGCCAAATGTTTGCCCTCTTTCCCCGTCAGAATCCCTGACATTAGAATAAGAAAACATGTAGCCAAGACTGCGGGCATTATGGGCTCTATGGGCCCCATGAAAGCATCATACTGGGTTCCCAGCCCTGACATTCCAATATTCTGGGGCCCCTCTCACTCAGGGGTCTTGGATTCCTTCATGTCGTCCCCCTGGCCAAGGTGATGCATTTTGCTCTGAGAAAATAGCATGAAAGTGGTAAAAAAAAAAAAAAGGTGATCCACACTTTCTGTCTGTGGGTCCTTGAGCAAGACCCTCAACCCCCAGCTCCCTGGGCGCCCCATCAGGTGGCAGCCCTTCGCGGACAACTTGTTCTACAAAGAGCAAGTTGAGGGAGGCGTAAAGAAGAATTTCCCCAACAAAGGAACTTCCCCACGGGGATCAATAAAAAGTTGTGATTATTGTGATTATTACTTTGGGAAACCTGCAGCAGTCCAAAGAGGTACTGATTGGCTGATGTGTGCTCTGGGGTGGACGGACACCCAGTTGAGTACATAGCCGGGCCCTGTGCTGTCTGGGATAGGCCCCAGGGACCCCTGTGATGCACTGACACCCCGTCGGGTGTGTAGCCGGGCCCTGTGCTGTCTGTGATAGGCCCCAGGGACCCCTGTGATGCTGGTCAGGATAAGTGACTTTTCTGATAAAACTATTACACATTCTAAAACAGACAACTGCTGATGGGGAAACACACACAGGATGTTAATATCCCAGTCATAAAGCTGCAGATATTCTGCCTATGTATTTCTAGAAAGTATTAATATTTCAAGTCTGCATAATACTCAATACAAAAGTTATTTGCAATTCAGGCCTAGTTCCATAGCATCATTTTAACTCCAGAATTGAGTGACTTGCAATATTGTCCCGCTGACGTCAGGTGTGGTATGCGGTGTACTCTGAGTCAATGCTCTGTGGAAGACCGTACAGTAAAAAAAGTAGATGTTGTAAATATGCATGGCGGTAGTAATTTTTTTTTTGTTTGTTTATTTTTTTTTTTAACGATTATATTTAACTCTGATGCACATCATCATTAGCATGGGTGACACCCTATGGTTAGTTTCCAGTTCTGCAAGCTTCTGCTGAATGTAAGTGTTTGCTACCAACGCAACACAGACAAGTCGGGTCATATTGTAAATACTGTTGCCAGTTTAACGTAACAAGGCCACGCAAGACTGCATGACTAGGGTCACCAGATCTAGTGTAATCTCTGTGCCAAGAACCCAGCTGGTGACTACGATGAAGATCGGAGAGCAGAAAGAAGGTTGCGTACACGCCAGCTGGGGCAGGTCAGCTTGGTGGCACCTGTGTGCCTGAAATGAGTTTAAGCGAGTTAGTGATCGGTCTACTGCTAGTCTAAAGTCACAGAAGGTCCAACAGCATCTAACATCAATGGCATTGTGATTTGGCTCAAAGTAACAGCGAAACACCAGCTTTCCGCCATGTTCCCCTTGGCCGTCCTCCCTCAAGTCTGCTACTGTGTGCTTGTGCATCAGAACACTTTGCTGTCTTATTGCAAGTCTGTTGCTAACAATGACAATGCAACTTATTTTCTCTGGCAAATGGCAAATATAATTCCTGGCGTGAATGCAAATTGTGCTTTGACTGTGCTGACAGCACAGGTGCTATGGGATTGAGGTAAATAAAGAGAACGGAAACACAGACGGACAGATGGATGTATGGGCGGGGCTTAACACCAGGCAGCTTATCTATTTTACATGGCGACAGCTCCTGAGTGACAGGAAGCCAGTCATTAGCTGCTAACAACTGCTAAAAAACGTTGGTGCCATGATGTGAGAAGTAAGTTAATCCATTATTTATATCAAGACAAAATAACTAAAGAGCTTTTTCATCAAGACAAATCCCAATACAATGATGGCCAACCCCCCTCCCCCCAACCATGTTACCTGGGTTACATTGTAGCTCACTAATAATGGAGAATGAGCAAGCTGTCATCACCCACGCAAACTGACCGGCAGCATCACGCTGTCGAATAATACTTTCCATTTCAGGTTAAGTCTTGACCCATGAAACGATAACATTAGGCCACTTTACAGAAGTGTGTCACCCCCAAAGGCATCCAGTTACAGTACAAACAACGCAAATATTAGCTTCTTCCATTGGTGTTCCATGCTTACCGGCTTTATTTAACAGCTAAAATAAATATCTGCAGTTTGAACGAGCTCTCATCTTCACTTAAGATGCACCAATTTGCAACGGCAACATGACAACTAACAAAAAAGCCTGACCTTGGACCTGCCTATCCTTACGCCGTCGTCCGATCACTTTGAAGCTCATTCTCGAACCTCTGTCCTATACGTTGCTCTGTTATGGAGTTTTGAGTTTCATATCAACGCCTCGACAGTGTTTCATCCTTCAAATATATCTTTTGACCTAGTTGACCTAGCAGGAAGGTACGCTGCAGAAATTCTGACGATGGGAACCATGCGAGTCCTGGCCAGAAAAATGACGTATTGAGCTCAAGAATAACTCTCTGCTCTAGCATCAACTGAAGCAATGCAGAAGCAAGGCCATCGCCCATTAGGTGCCCACAGGACCAGTGCCACCGACAACAGCAACAGAATATGAAATAAATCATTCCTGAGATTTGCTTACCAGGTCCTGGATGCTCTCCACCACTCTGAAGCACATACTAAAAGAGCTACAGAAGACAGCAGCACAAGCCGACTTATTTTGTTGCCTTGTAACGGAAATCCATTATCTTCCCACGCACCTCCGATGTCCCACACAGCGCTGCCCTTCAAGGACTACAAATATCCAAATGACTAAGACAGTGACGGAGACAGAGAACGGGCTATGGGTTGATGGAAAATCACTCACGCTGTGCTGACTCACCAAACCACCGCTTCCTGCCAGGGCGTGCTTTATGCAGCTCCACTGATGACTGGTCAAGTTTTCACGATCCCTACTTGCACCTGGGTGGCTTTCCCTAGGGGGGGCAGTGAAGGTCGCAGTGTATTTCCGGCGAGCCGAATCGCTTATTCCACTCTGGTTTTGTCCAGCTTCCCCTGAAGTGTCCCTGCTGAAGAAAAAGTTGAAGAGTATCTCTGGGGGGGGGGGAGGTTGGAGACCAAGTCTGAAATCAATGTCCAGTATGGGTGATGTTCAGTAGAAATCCGTGCCATCTTTGAATGGGTCGACAATATCGATTCCCTCACAAAACTCACCAGAGGACTGAAACCGTCAGCAAAGCCGATTCCTCCTCCATTCCTGTAAATCAAACACAGAAATCAGATGGAGCCAAAGTCTAATTATCGCATTATATATCTACCGATGTCGAACTTCTCCTCATCCTTTAAGCTTTTGGTTTCATCGTCCAGAGCGCTCCGAGACAGTGAGAGGCAGAGGGCGGCAGGAGCAGGAATATGTGAGTCGATAATGAGACAGCAAGGGGGGACTCTGTGGGAAATATGCATTCTTCCAAACAAACATTTCCTGAGCTCAAGTTCCCAGGCCGTGCGATCTGAGAAAAGAGGAGAAGAGGCGGACACAGCCCACACGCTGAGCTAACCCTACCGCTCCCACAGGACGGCCTGGCAGCCAGATTACAGGATGTTCGGAGATGCTATCGGCAGAGACATTGTCCTCTTTAACAAGCTAACAGCTGATTGTCCTCAACTTCAACATTTAATTAAGTTTTTGCAGTTTCTACAGCTTGATTCTGAGCAGCAGGAACGCCAAGCATCATGGCATAGAACTGTGTAAAAAAGGCGGGAAACGCAGTTAAGACATAAAACTTTTGTGAAACGTGTCACAAAAAACTAAAAAGCAGTGGTTTGCAAAACATATCACCAATCACTTGTCTTTTATATTAAATAAATTCCCGATTCAGGACTACCTGAGTCCAAAGGGGTAGAGACGCCACGTTGAGCTGTACAGACAAGCTGTTTCACCGTTCAGGCCTGAAATTTCAGTTGCCATGAAGTGTCTTGGGCTTGTGCTGATGAACACTGCTACAGTGCGAGATCGATACGCAGCAGTGGGTGCGATCAACCGAGGTTCCATTTTCGCTCCAGCACTGTGGTTCCCATAGCAAAAAAATAATCACCAAAGTAACACGCGGGTGCACCATTTAAGCTAAAATAACCCAAAACTGCAAAGAAACGACTCCTGTTTGTCAGAAAGCTTTTCACAATACAGACGTTTCCATCTGTTGTCAAAATAATGTCTCATATGATGAATCAATACCGTATTATGTCCACCCACTCACAGAAAAAGGTGATCGGTGCGATAACTGCAAAATGTATCACACATGTGACTTTTTAGAAGGCAATCTGTGATAAACGCAAGGCTCGGTCTTAGTGAGATTCTGGTAAATCACCCTCTTCTAACATGTAAATAAATATCCACACGTCACTTACAGATCTTAAGTATCGTCAAGGGAACTCAAGCTCCAGCGTGGAAAGAAAACATTTTCGTGTTATTTTACGTTGTTACATTTCTTGCATATAACTTTCACATAGGTTATGCATCTTATGTGGTCAGCTATACAGTATAAATGATCATATCAAAATAAATTAATACTACCTTTGAGAAATCTGTATTAATATGTTTAAACAGAAATATGTAAATATGAAGTTTTATTGTTTTACGTTTTTTTATTTTATTGTTATTCGAGCATTTAAAGTATTGCTTTTCTACAAAGGAACAGTGCAGTGGACTGAGTGATTAGTAGTCTGGTCATATTTGGTTGTTCGTGCATACTAATACAAAACCAACCTGGCATTATTCAAGCCTATATGAGAAACTATACAACAGCATCACATTTTGATCTATAAGGTGCCCTGACATGGACCGTAGGCCGTGTCACACAGTGTGCTGCCATATCAATCGGAATACCGTGGTGTAGCAGGCCGACATCACGTGTGATGTCGAAGAGTGTCGGTGCCGCTGCAGTACACAGTGCGTACGGGTGAAGGTGACTTAACGAACCAGATGGGCGTTATATTCCTCCAATCAGAGGGGGAAACAAGAGGCCTTCGCTACAGAGTAAGACGGGGGAAGTGTGAAGGTCACATGGACTAAAAAATAACACACTTTTTGCAAACGAGACAATGAACAACAAGAAACTAAACCAGCAGGAAACTAGCACAACATGCCCATAAATAGTCTTAGTGACACTTTATCTGAAGCTGTCATTTATAATGTACTATAGATATCATCCTAATGTATTATAATGGTCAGTGCATTACAGAATCATCTACTGACAGACATTATAACTCCAGTGAAGCTCTCATCTATAATGAACTACAGATACCTTCATAGTGCATTGTAATGATTGGTATAAGAATTAAGGATGATTAGTACTACTTTATGAAGGTGCCTATAGTGCATTATAGATGATACCTTCATAAAGCATTAATAATGCAGAATGAACATGACTCTACTTAGGGCTGGGTGATATTTCGATAAATTATGCTATTGTGTTTACGTCATTACTACAAAGGGAAACCTGACAGCTGACCAGTTGGCAAGTATTGAGCCAAATGTTTTTCAGCCATACCGAGCGTGTCAGTGTCTCTCGTCTGCCTGCTTTCCTGCCCCTTTTCCATCAGCCTAGTGTGTTCCTGTTCCCTTTCCTTCCCCAGACCCGCTCCCGTACCTGGCCTGCCTTCCCCGCCGAGACTGGCACGCCGCGTCCTCCCTTCCCCGTGTGTTCGTGTCCCGTGCCTCTGTGTAGGACAGACCCCCCGGCATTCGACCATCCTTTCCGACCTTTATTGGATTCCCCTTCCTGTACCTTTGCTTCCCTATTGCCATTAAAACCGGCTTGCGCTCGCATAACTGGATCCGTGTTTTTCTGTCCACGGGGACACCACACATACAGCCTAAAGACTTGTTTTCTTGCCTATTCACAGTAATAATGCATTGTTTTTACATGAATTCCATCAAGGTCTAAGTCTGTTGCTGGTAATTTATCGTTATATCTGTCCATAACATGCTCCATAATTAACAGTAAAACAGTTTGGTCATCATAATCAGTAAACCTCAAAAATCACCTGTCATAATTTACTGTCTTCTATGCACGCATTTTACAATACTGTGACAATTATCAACATTGTAAGTATTAATGTATAGTATAAAAGTATTGTGAAATCATTTTTAGGGCATATCGCCCAACCATAGATGTAATGTGTTACACCTGTATAACTATTTATAGCTATGTTTATACTGCTTTATGAATACGTTAATATATGCATTATAATGTGTTATGAACGTGTTCATAGATTTTTATAGACATAGAAACTTTTATAGGCACAAAGTGTTACCATAATCTTTCTGTGAGGGATGGACAGGCAGAACTAATGATCAGGAGTCCCCAGGTCCCAGAACATGCCTGCAAAGACAGCTGGCCCTCCTTCCTGCAACGCTGTTGACTGAAGGCCCTAGGAACCAATCAGGGACTCTTTTATTACAAAGAATGCATTCTGGTTCCAGTTGGCGCCATATTCCTTATGTAGCACCAGGGTGGCCCATTCCATCTGCTGGTAGGCCACACTGAACCTCACACACTGACCAATATCTCTCCCAGCGAGTCCCATTCATTACGGGCCTGAGTGCAGCATCTCCCATGCAGTCAGTCTATGATCTGAAGCACCCTGATGATTTCTGTGCATAAGTTTGGAAACTGAAGACATTTAACCGCGGTCAGGTCCTTTACCGTCACGTTAGGTGCCCTTTCAAAAAACACACATACAGCTTTTGTTTGCCGTGCTTTCAGTTTCTCCTCTCTGGAGCTTGCAGTCAACAAGCCGGGTCTCTTACGGTATGTGTGCTCTATATATACCTGCTATGTGAGACAATCGCTTTGCGATGAGTAAGGCGGCCGGGCGTGACTCATTTCGACTTGAAACCGGCCCCTTTTTACGCACGGTGTTTCCTTTAGTATCACTGCTTGAGAAATACGATTTGACATTTAAGGGTCAGTTTAGGTGAACCTCTTATATTTGCTCGTAAGGAAAAAAAAAACGGGCCCATTATGAGCGAGAAATGAATCATTATGTTGTAACGCCACGTTGATGGCTACCTACTGCTGCGTCCTGCCCACAGCCTGCCTACTTCTGCCAACAATTTGTATATTAAGCTATTACTTATTTATGAACTAAGTCTTACTTACATACTGACCTCATGTTCGTAACTCATATTTTATCTGAAACACTTACTATATATGTTACTATATCTGTTAATTCTGTAAACCTTTCTGAATCGCTGAAGGAATGAATGACACAAATTAAATATTGATCTCAGGTTTGTTCATCATTACTGACGCATCTTTAATCTCGAATAACAGCTGTTCGTGATTTGTACTTCAGTCATAACTGAGTTATTAAATATTAGTAACGCCATTAAATATCTATGCCTGTTGAGTAAAGTGTTACCAAACTAATTGAAAAATGACTTCACCGGTCTTGATGAGTGTCAGCTGATCCTAAAGGCCTGGGGATTCCCGGGAATTCCTGAGCAGCAACGCCGCACGCACAAGCCATATGGTCATCCAGGGTCCCATGGGGGATAAGGGAGAGAAAGAGACTCCGGTCATGTGACCCTCTCCATCAGGATTCCATTCCCACGCTTCCAAGCAAGACTTTCCCATATCCAAGTGGCCTACTGGTCCCAGGACAGCCCCCAGTTCAGTTAATTCGAGTTCTTTTCCCATGAAAGGGGTGGCGAGAAATTTTTTTGTACGACCCACATGTTTACACTGGTGTGTGGAAAAAACAGGAAGATGGATGTAAATCCCCTCAATAACAGGAACAAGAGATTGAACTGTGAGGTGTGTAACACGACTTTCAGGTGAAAAGTCAAATACACTGTATATTCAACCCATATTCAACTGCAGTATTTAAGAGAAAAAAAAACCTGAGAATGATGAAATCTGACGCTGGGCAGCCGTGTGTTACGGCCTGGAGATGCCATTAGGTGCATTAAGGGAGCTATGCCATAGTTACATCTGAGTAATGGGAACAGTGGCCCCGATTGGACTAAATCAGAGAGACAGAGAAGAGTTTCTAAGACACGTGGAAATGTACCACCGTCTGGTAGCAATGCTCACCTGTGCATTTCAACACGCCATTCATACTTTCCTTTGACCCTAAATTTAAGATTGCTAATTCCAGTGAGTCCAGATTGCAGTGTTCCGAGTGAAAATCATGACCTGCGTCTCTAATATGCACACAGAAATACAGCCAATCTGCGTTTATTATCAGAAGTAAAATTACCCGAAAATGCGTGTGCCCACCCTGAAGAGCAAGCGGACACCCCCCCGGGGCCCCTGCCCGTCTGTTTTGGTGGATCTGACCAGTCAAATAATAGGAAGAGGGGACTTGACTCAGCCCTCAGTGCAGCCACCGGCTTTTGTGAGCTAGTCAAAACCAGCCAGAACATCCTGGAAGGACAGGCCCTGCATTAAGAGGCTAGCTGTGGCCCCGCCTCCGTATCGCATGGGCAGCCTCCAACAGCCAGTCCGGAGACAGATATGCGTCACATCCGACCGCAGAGGATGCTGCATGGGATACATGTGTGAGATGGACATCTGGATGGGAAGCTGCTGAAATTCTTCTAAACATCTGGTTCAGATGTGGTCTTCCGGGAACTGGATGCAACAGATTTTATTCACAGATTTCTTAGCTATTATTTAATCATCTATTCATCAAAGGTAACTTATCCAGCATAAAAATCTGGAGTTCTACCCAGTTACGCCATTCATTTTGAATTAAGACCCTTCACCCAACAAATCCCCTCAAACCTCACCTTAGGAATCTCAAGTTTTGCTCGTGAATTCAATGGGTGTCTATGATTTGACTTAGAAAAAAAATCGCTGTGCTTTGGGTCAAAATAAAAGGTACAACAGAAGATCCCCCGAAGGCTCTCGAACCTAAAACCTTCCACAAGTCCCATTTCAAAGCTCCTTCTGGAACCCGCAGATTGTGCTCCCCAAACGACCCCCCCGGGCTAATGCCTACCCAGGCTTATGTGTGGAAGGTCCAAACACGTCACCGTTTATCCAAAACAAGAGTGGCTGAATTCAGACTACGGAACACAAACTGTTGGCACCACCTTTGATGTTTCCAAACAAATGTTTTCAGACAATCCCACAAAACGCACGACAGACCAGAGCAGAAAAACTAATTTGGTGTTTGCTAAAAAGCTACTAGCGTGCATGCTAATATAGTGGCAAGGCTTATATCTACAATCGTCGTTCAGATTGTGATCAATACCAAATGCTGCTACCAGCAGGGAGCCTAGAGCCCGGCCAGACCGCTATGCTGTCTTCTCTACACCCACCTCTGCACTGCTCAAGCTGATGTCACCAGCCTTTAAAATGACTCTTTCTGTGATGATGTGACTGTTTATATCTCCGGAAGGAAGCACAGCGAGAGTGAAACAGAAAAGCAGTCCTGGTCATTATGGAACAAGGCTCTTTGTTGCACTCGTGCTGGACGTGACCAGCTAACACGGCCCCGTGAGGCAGCAGTCTCTGTCCCCCTCACCCATACAGCTCGCAGGTGTCATGTAGCTCGCCGAATGTCACTGTCCTCGCTCACAATCGGGCCGGCATCAGATCCACAGGTTCAGCAGTGGTGGTGGGGGAGGGGGGGGGGGAAGCTGAGAGATTATCGAGATAAGGTGTCCTGCAGATTTTGATTTACGTCCGCCCGTGAGAACAGACAGGGCTGAGGTGGTCTCCGCTTCCAGGAAGTCCACCCGCCCTTGGTGTACTGATGTGTGACACACACCCACCCATAATGCAATGGGTTACATGAGTTTATCCACAGTAGAGCTCCCTATTCTCCTGACGCTTGATGCGTCTGCCAAGCGTGACGAAGTTTAATCTCTGATTTTAGCTTTTAGTGGGAACATCTACTGAATACCATGGACTAACTGCCACACGCTGACTCACACACTCACACACATGTGTGCAGACGCCCGCCGCTCGCTTTGCATGCAAGCCGGTGGCTTGTGACAGGGCAGAGCTGGACACTGCCATTAATGCAGGGGACAACTGCAGGGGGGGAGCAGCTGGCCCCCCAGCCCCACAGCACTGTGAAATCGATCCCAGGCGCCTTCTCACTGCTTGCCGTTACCACGGCAAATGAGCCCTGTCAATTTGGGGGGGGGGGGGGGGTGAAATAAAACAGCCAAACAATAACTTGCAATTTTATAACCACCCTGGGGAGGCCCAGGGTCCGAGGTGGAGAC